>OX451219.1:6411790-6629290 GCA_949628195.1 Phasia obesa
GTTTAAGAAAATATTTTCAATGAGAAAATTATTCTTCAAAAAGTTTTATTGTAAAAATATTTTTAAGTAAATTTTATTAGAAAGAAATTTGGTAAAAAATCTTTAAAAAAAATTTGTAAAACAATTTATGAAAATATTTGTCAAAATTTTGTCTAAACAATTTTGTGACAAAATATTTAAAAAAAAATTTTTAAGGATTTCGGTTGAGCAGGTTTACTATGGAAGAATTGAAAAAAAATTTTTTTGATATGTTATTTTTGGTAACAAAAAAATTAATTTTTAAAATAAATAAAATTATAAAAAATTGTTAAAAAAATTTTCGAAGAATGAGTTTTAATTTGTGACTCAGCAAAAAATAAATTATAAGGAAATTATAAAAAATTATAAAAAAATCAGTTATAGTGACTAATCAAATAAAAAAAAATTATATAAAAATCAGTTAGAGTGACTAATCAGAAAAAAAAAATATAAAAAAGTTATAAAAAATTATAAAATAATTATTAAAAAATTATAAAAAAATTATTAAAAATCAGTTTTAGTTCATTACTAATCAAAAAAAAAATATATGTATATATATATATATATATATATATTATATATATATATATATATATATATATATATATATATATTATATAAAATTATAAATTATATAAAATATATAAATTATATAAAACTATAATTTATATAAATTATATAAAATTATAACAAAATTATAAAAAAATTATAAAAAAATTATAAAAAAAATTATAAAAAAATTATAAAAAAATTATATAAAAGAATTATAAAAAAATTAATAAAAAAATTATAAAAAAATTATAAAAAAATTATAAAAAATTATAAAAAAATTATAAAATCTAATTATAATTTTTTTTTAATTTCAAATAAATTTTCAAAGAAAAAATTGTTTAAATAATTCCGAAAAACATTTTTGACGAACATTTCCGGTGCGTAGATTATGTTAGAAAAGTTTGTAGATAAAAAAAGTTTCTAAGTAGAACTTAAAAGTCGACAAATGTGGTTGACTAAAAGTTTTTCTAAAAAATAAATTGATAACAAAATACGGTTAATATTTGAAGTATAAAATATCTGGTTAATTCTGCTTTAAACAGTTCTTCTTTTACTACTTAATATAAATCAATGGTAAAAAAACCTTAATGATATAAGAAAAAAAACTCAAGAAAAAAATAAGTAGCTTCTCCTGCAATGAAAATCAGAACATTATTTAACTTGTATACTTCACTTGTATACTCAAGTTAAAAACTCTAATTCAATTCTTTTTTTCATTTTTAAATTTTACCAAACAAATCAATTTCCCAAAACCTGCCCTTTTGTTGCCTTAAAGACTTTTGCAATTTAAAACTAATAATTTTGTTCAGTGCTTTAAAGAAATATATTTGACTACAGAAAACATACTTTGACCAAAATCCTTGTCTGCAATCATAATTTCAACATGTCAGAGTCCCACATACTTGACCAAATGCATTGACTAGCAATAATATGCAAGTGTAAGTGTATGTCCGTGAGCAAGAAAAAGTTATATCCACTCGTTTGCTACAAACAACAACATATGGAGATGTCTCATACGTCTTTCAACACCCGAGGACATAAGGGGCAATGCAAAAAAAGTTAGGAAATATTTGGTAAATAGAAAAAGTGAGAAGGCAGTTAAGGTATGAAGAAAGTCTGTAGGTGGGTGTTTGTGGACCCATGATGTCCTGTAACATGTCCTGTTGTTGACGTTTGTTCATAATTTGTGTTATTTTGTTGTTGTTGTTGTTGTCTTTCTTTACTTACATTGTTTAATGCTAACGATAGCACATGTAAACTTCTACAAATGCATAAATGCATAAGCAAATACACATACTCAAACTTTACTACTTATTTACACATATACTCTCAATATGCATAACATTATCGTGTATAATTTTTACTCACACACACACACACATAGTAATATTCGCATTTGCATGCAATAAGCAAAATTAATTATAACAGCTCTCTACTTGAACTACTTAAGCAATAACAACACCAAAATATACACAAAACCACCCAAACCCTATATATACTCGTAAACCATCTAGATTTTTAACTCTCCCTACTCCCCAACCTTTACTTCCCTTACTCCCTTACTCTACGGCATAACCTGAGGTCTTATAACTGATATATAATTCCGTTTGTTTTTGACTATATTTGGTTTACTTTCTGTTCTTGTTGTTGCTAAATATTTTTTTTAATATTATTTTTATTACTTATTTGCTGAGAGGTTTTTGTAAAGGAGTTTAAACTCATTAAAGGCCAGTTCAGTTTTATTACTCACATAATGACTAGCCTTACTAGCTGTTTACAGCCCACTTTCCACCTCTTTTTGCCTACCCTTTGGTCTATAAGCGAAGAAGTTTCATTAACTAAGTTTGTTCAGCAAAACTTTCTCAATAATACACACATACTCGTACACTCACATACGAATTGTTATAACAATTTGTGATATGAATGTCTATGAGGAGTTCACTAAACCTTAATTCATTACACACCCACTTGTACATGTATATGCATAAATCTATTAATACATTGAAAGAAAAATTATCCTTATATTTTGTTGTTGCTGTTGTTGTAGTCGCATTCATTATGCATTAAAATCATCGCCCCCTAAAATCAGGCAACACATTTTCGCTTATACACATGCTGACGAAATCAGCATTTTACTCGTTCATTTTCGTATTCCTAATGTGGTGAATGTGTTAGTCATTTTACTTCTTTATATTTAAGTGATATTAGTTGTTGTTGTTGTTGTTTCTTGTTATTTTGTTATTGTCCAGTACGTGTTCAATGTATTTGTATTTGTTTGTAATAAAACAAGAAAATTTAAGTCCTTTTAAGCATTTCTCACAATCACTTTGCACAGTGGAGTGCTTCCAAAGTAAAGTGTATTTTAAAGAATTTTTTTAAATTAAAAAAAAAAAATAAAAGGAAAAATACCAGCTTTCACTGGCATGAATTGTTACAAAGATTTTGCAAAAATTAAGCTTTGAGTTTTGATATTTTTAGTCACAGTAACATAATTAATAATGTGGTGGTCAAATTTGATCAATATGTACAATAGATATGAAACACACAGGCAGACGTTGTTCTAGAAGATCGAATGAAATCATAGAGCTTGCTATAGATAGGGTTGAAGATGGTCATAATACATTCGAAGAATTTCTTTTAAGTACTAGCTGTGCGCGCCACGTTGTGGGCGTCGTGACAATATTTTGCTCGATTTTGCTTTGAAAGTATTCCACACCAATTGTAAAAATCCTACTTCTATAGTGCTTCAGTTATGCTTTATGTATTTACTTTATATAAAGTTACCCATCCCTGGATAAAGTTCTAAAATTTATAAAAAATTCTAAAATTCTAAAAATTATTGTAAAGCTCTGCAGAGGGTGTTTAAAATATTTTTATAACAATGTTATTCCACAAAGTAAAAATACAAAGCAAATACAAATGTTATTCAATTGGCTATTTGGCAGTAAGTAATTAATATTTTGTCATTATTTTAAAACAGCGCCATCTGTTGCGCAACCGTATTTAAAATATTCCGCTTTCAATTGATATTTTGTCATTATTTTAAAACAGCGCCATCTGTTGCGCAACCGTATTTAAAATATAAAGCTTTCTAAAATAAAAGCTGCCTTAAAGTATGCAGTATCTTTAAATCGGTAAAAAAACATAGAGCGTACTTTCACTAATTCTTCTTCACTTTCTCTTTGAAGTAATATATTTTTGGGGAATAAAAGTATCATTTATTGAAATCAGAATGCTAACATACCTCCTCACGAAATTCTGTTAAAATCCATACAGTAGTTTTTACGTGATGCGAACGCAAATGAAAAGCAGACTGACAGACGGAAATGAGTTACTATTTTATTATATATATAATGATCCCAGCGTTCCTTTAAAGGAAGTATAATCTGTAAACAAATACTCACAACTATAACTCAAGCCGAACCTTTATAAAAAAAATATTTATTTCCCCTTGAATATAAAGCGTAAATTTAAATAATTTTAACAGCAATTTGAAAAGTTTGCTTTTGTTTTTTGAGATATGACTGTGTCTCAAAAATGAGCAATATGGCTTTAGCACAGATCAAACCATTTATGCGACTACGAACTTATAACGTGAAGAATTTCAAAATTGTCTAATCTTAAAAATGGTGTCTTGAGTTGGCCGCCTATTTTGAGAGATCTGAAGGCTGGAACTATTTGTAGGTGAAAGTCAAAGTCTTCATCGGTCACATTTAAAAAAGTTATAAAATATTGGATATAATTTTTCATACTTAACGTTAAAAGACCTTCCTGAATAAAACCATTATATGCGGATAATTTTTGATAAAAATTTCCTATCACTATGGGTTAACGTTTGTACAAAAACCTTGGAAGTAAACTTACCACTACGTCATAAAAGACCAAAAAAAAAAGTTTTTTTTTATGGGCCCTCAAAGATGTGGGGCCTCGATGAAATTTTTGCCAAAAAATGATCATTTCCTCAAGCTCGTATTTTGCAAACTGTTCGAAATTTTGATATACTCTCTGAGGCAAAGTTGAAGCTCTTGTCATAAAGAATAAAAATTGTGAACATATAAAATCAAAAAAACTTCATCTTCAAGGTCAAAAACGCAAAAAACTTTAAAAAATTCATTTTTTTACATTTTTTCCCCTGTTCAGGTCCATAGGTAGCAAACCGTTCAAAATTCAAGGAAACAATCAACTACAAAAAAGGACCTAAAATCTGAATAAACAACTTTTTAGAACATATGAACTTCCTAGGAATGATTCCTAACACCGTTTAGGAGCGCTTATATATATATAAACATAAATAAAAATTGATATTACCTTAGCGCTACCTAAACGGTCTTAAGAATCATTTTCATTTTTGGTCTTTTATCACGTAGTGGTGTCCGTATATGGTTATTTTTTTCCGTGTTGCACTATGTTATCTTTATCGAGTAGGCGCATTTTTGGATAACTAGTTATCCTAACTAGCAATTTCGCTATATTGAAACCCAACGTTCACCAAATAGCAATGCATCTAGTTACAGTCTGGGTAAATTTTTCTCCAGTGCTCAGTAGACTATTTCACGAGAAGACCTTTATTAAAAAAAGGTCCAAATTTTCCTAAGATCTCCTACGTGTTAGCGCATAACACCTTGGCTTAAACCACGTCACCATTTTGTAGTCCAAACCCTTCCCTACCACCAGAACAATATTCCTCACCCAAGGTCATGGTAAAGGGTATGTAATACCTCAAAATTTGGCACTTTGAAGCCAGACATGGAAACTCTCACTAATCAGACATGTAACATATATTGTCATTATTGTCAACCAAAAAAAAGGTTAGAGTTTATTAAAAAAAAAATTTTATTTACTTTATGTTATAAATTTCGGTTTTTTTCAGATTCTTAAATAATTTTATCAATTTTTTCCCTCTGGAAAAAAGTTGGCTGTATTATTCTATACTATAAACACACTGTGCTGTGCATAAGCAAAGTTGGAGACGTTTTTTTCCTTACTCCTCTCTCTCTCTCTCTCTCTCTTACTTTCTCTTTCTTAGCCTATCCATATGAAGATAAACTTATTTTCGTAAATATGCTAGTGAGAGAGTGTGTGTGAGTGTATTAGAGACATTTGTAGTAGTTGTAACATTGTGGTTTACAATCAAAATTTTTAATGTGCATGTTGTTGCAATTGTTGAAAAAAGTGGGCAAAAAAGGGTTTTTCGTTTGCTGTCTCTAATACATTTCTTCTCTAGAGGGGTTTGTATTAAATAATGAGGATTTCCTAAAAGAAAATTTAATAAATCTTAAAGTTTCTAAACAGGAAAATGTGAAATTTATAGCAATAGAGATTAATACAGAATTAATAAGTAAATTTAAATTGCTTAGAAAATTCCAAACTTTGAAATCATTATTATGAGGCGGTACTATGTATGGCAGCTAGGGGCTTAAGTCTTAATTATTAATAGAAATTCGTAGGACAAGTTTCTTTATTAATACTAACCTTTGCTAATCTGTTAGGTTTCACTGTCTAATGTAAATGTTTTCTGTATTTAAGCAAGAGCCCCCACGCAAACCTCTAAGGGTCTATGAGCACATATACAATCTCAACCAGAGAGAAGAAAACATGTAAAAATTTTAAATCAGTAGCATACCAGCTTTCATTAATGTAGGTTTGTGTCACTTTGCTAAATATTTAGCAAACCAATGCATTTTCATTTTAACTACTTTTTTTTTTGTTGGGGGCCTTTGATTTAAGCATGAATCTTTATTTTTATTATTACACTTTTCAAAGTAAGAATATAATCAGGTTGTTTTTAAACAAAACTCAATTTTAAGCTTGTTAAATAACTCGAATTTTTAAACATTGTTTTGATTACAAGAAAGTATCTTTTAATTTTCAATAACATCCATGATACCTTTAAAAAAAACACACAAAAAATCACCGATAAAAGAAATCTATAACTTATTGTCCTTTCAAACTCAATAAGTCCTGTAGTATCAACATTTAAAGACAAGGACTTAAGCTCACAGACCAACACACACATATACACAAACAGCTACCCAAAAATGCATCAAGTTCATGTAAATGTTTGCTTGAGTGTCTTCTTTATTGTTGAAAGTGTTTGTCTGAGCCTAATTTTGTTTTTACTCGATTTAAAAACTAAGAGTATTTTGCAAATAACTTATGTATGTGTATGTGTATGTGTGTGGGTGTGGGTGTGCATGTGTATGTGTGAAATAGAGTATTATTGCTGAGTATTATAAAGTTAACTTTGTGCTCTTCCTGCTGCATAATACATTCATTGTAATTTAAGCAAAAATCTAACAAGAACTTTAAAATGCAGTATCACATACACACACACACACACACACATAAACGCACGCTTGCAATGATTTTTAAATATGTTCATTTGCAAGTGTTCGAATGATCAATATGTTCATTTATCTTGTGAGTGCCTGACTAAATTATTAAAATGTATTGTGTTGGGAAATTTTCATCAACAATTTCGTTAGTTTTGTTATTGTTTTTGCTAATTTGGGTTTCTTATTACTGAGATTTTTTTGGGGATTTTAAAAAAACAATGTGGCACTTACAGTGATAAAATGTTAAATCCGGATTGGTTATATGAATACTTGCAAACTTGTAATAAAAATTCAATCAGAATTTATTTTTTCCATGGATTTTTAAAAAATGCCAATAAAGAAACGCCTGGTATATGTATATGTGATTTGAGAATTGATAAAAATAAAATATTATACAAATTGAGTGATCAAGGGAAAGTGAAGTATTTCTGCCAGGGTTAAGAATTTTTCATTTATGAACATTCATAAGTCAACATTTTGTTACTGCATACGCCGGCAGTTGCACATTACAAAATATGTGCGTACATTTATGTATGCGATTGCATTCATGCAAAATTATCAAAATTGTAAATACTCAAATATGAACATTTGTGGGAACAAGTAAATTTTTTTCTCATTTATTCACTTTTGAACAGAAGGAAAGTAAATTAATCATCGCATTTATAAATGAAAAAAAAAAAACACAAAAACAAAATATTTTGTAGTCTCTCACAAATGTATGAGAAGCTGCAGCTAAAAAATAAAATTTTCACATTCATACATGAATCAGTAGTGAGTGAACATTTCAGTACTATGATTTCTGCAGACACTTCTTTTAACTGTTAAGCTCGTCTCCAGTCTTTGTAATAACTAAGTGTCTCTGTTCTCGCAAACGAGTCTTCACATTGTTTCTGCTGGGAAGCAATAGGATCGGTTATACTAGAACCATTAAATCGTCATCCTAAAAAGCGTCACTACTAAAACTACAATGTGAAATATTTGTGGCCCTATGATGAAATTTTCGAGCTTGTAAATAATAGTATAATAAGAAAATTGTAGATAAAGTATATACAAAATTAATATTCAGAACGAACATTTAGACCCATTATTATAACTTGCCTTTAGCTAAAGTTAGGATTTTGTTGGAGTGATAAATAGTTTTTCGTTATTAAAAGTAAGCTAAAAACCACTTTTAACTATCACGTACTATAAGGAAAAGTTATAGCAATGAGCATTATCCTCATTATTATAACGAAAAGTTATAACAATGGGCCTAAGGCCTATTATTATAACTTGCCTTTAGCTAAAGTTAGGATTTTGTTGGAGCGATAAATATTTTTTTGCTATAATATTGATGATAATGCTCATTGCTATAACATGTCCTTATAGTACGTGATAATGGGCCTTAGATTGTTAACTTAAATTTTAAAAAATAATTATCTATCAAATAATTAAATAGTAAATCATTTCCCTTTTGTCTGTCTGTCTTTCTTTTATGTTCGCATTACCTAAAAACTACTGAATGGATTTTAAAAAAATTTTATGAAAAGGTACCATGGCATCCTGATTCCAATATACGATACTTTCTTACCGCAAAAATATCTCATTTCCAAAAGAAAGTGGAGAAAAAGTGTGGAAAGTACGCTCGATTTTTTTACCGATTCAAAGATACTGCATACTTTAAGGCATCTTTTTTATTTTTGAAACCAGAAATATTTTAAATACGGTTGCGCAACAGATGGCGTTGGTTAAAATAATGACAAAATATGATTTAATTACTGCCAAATAGCCAATTGAATAAATTTTGTATTTGATATGTATTTTTACATTATTAAAATATTTTAAACACCTTTTACAGAGCTTTACAATAATTTTTAAAATTTTAGAAGTTTATATAAATTTTAGAATTTCTTCCCGGGATAGGTACCTTTATATAAAGGAAATACTTAAGAGGTTTAAAATTTGGTGTGGAATACTTTCAAAGCAAAATCGAACAAAATATTGTCAGGACGCACACAACGTATGTGGGCACAGCTAGTTTTATATTAAAAACAGATGTACAAGGTTATAGCAGGGCAAGAACTCAACTACAATTCCCCCCCATTTAGACTCTAAAATTGTTGCTATCTAGTCAGAGTGATTATCAATATTATTCAATTTGTTTTATTTCAATTTCAACATTATAACCTATTCCAAAAAAAAGAAAGACTAGACCCAAAAAGTTCACCAGGCATACCAAAATATTTTTCTCTATTTAGTACACTACAGAAACTTATTCATGCGCTAAATCAACAAACAAGATGAGAAGAACTTCCAATTAGTAATGAATGTGACTATGTGTCTTGCAAAAATGTATTAATTCCTCTAAAACTACAAGAAAAACTTTTGGTACCTACGGTGTAAAACATTGAAAAACGATATACATTTGCTTTCCACCACATTTCTTTTCCTCCAAAGTCCTAGGAGGACGTAATTTTTTGTGACGAGACGAAGCTGACGCTTTAACATTATGATGGACCCCAAAAATGTTACTACTAACCACACTGAAAGCACTAGGTAATTGAAATAGAAAACCCACAGCGTGATATATAAAGACGTGTGTTAAGGCATGGGGATGGTATGCCAAACTAAAGAGTTAGCAATATCAGGACTTTTAATGATATTGATAATTAAGCGCAAAGTAGAGACTGCAACCGCGTTCAAACTGTTTAGGTGAACCTAAAACGGAATAGCTTGGAAAAAGATCTCCAAAAGCTTAAGTTTTAATAGTAACAATTTGTAAAGAAGGAGTGAGGAAAAATTCTCCAAAAATATGATATATTTAATTGATTTTCAAAGATGACATACGGAGCATCAGCAGCAAAATATTTTATTTTAGTTAAATAGTAGACAATTATTTAAATCCGACAAAATGTTTAAAATATTTATTTGACAGAGCAAAAACTGAACAAATTTATTAGAATTAAGTTTGAAATCTTTCTATAAGGGTTAAATTTATATTTTCAAAATAATATAATTAGAAAGACATGTAAAAAAATAAATAAATATAATTCTTGCAAAAAAACCGACTACAAAACAAATATATGTGCATCAATTCTTAACTAAAAATTTAAAAGGAAGTAATCTGTAAGAAATAGTACTCAAATCATATTCTTTTATACTTGTTGTCTAGCGGAAATAGTAATATACGTTCTGTGCATTCAAATGTCTATCCATAACGGTTCAGCAGATAAAGCCATATACGACAAATTACCTCAGACACGAAGACACCCTTTATTTTTTTACACTTATTATTACTGACACAGCAATAAAAAGTAACGGTTCCAAGGATATGTCCATATAGGTTAAACAATATCACCTAGGGGACACACTTTAATGTAAAATTTTAAATTAAACACTTATTTTAAAGGACAGATTCTTTGCAAATATCAAATGTCTGTCTAAAACGTTTCAAAAGTTTGGCCATATGCATCAATTTACATCAACTATTGAGGTACCCTTTATAACTTTAAATATTTATGAATGTTATTATACGGGACATAGTAGTGGAGACTCAGAAACAGGTTTTTTTTAAATTTCAACCGTCTCTCTGTTACGGTCAAAATTACACCAAATTACATCAACTATTGGGACACGCTTTAACTTCTAATTATAAATATTTAATTTCTGATTATAAATATTGGACATTCTGTCCAATTTTCAAGTGATTATCCACAATGGTTCAAATGGTTCATATATTTAAATTGACGTTACATATTTAATTTTTAAGTTTATTTTTTTTATTAATTTTTGTTAATTGCAGCTATAATGATATGCAGTTTTTTAAAATTTTAAAAATTCTTTACGGTTCATAATAACGAGTGATTTTTTAAGAGCTTGAGAAATTTTTTTTTAAAAAAACGCATAAAATTTGCAAAATCTCATCGGTTCTTTATTTGAAACGTTAGATTGGTCCATGACATTTACTTTTTGAAGATAATTTCATTTAAATGTTGACCGCGGCTGCGTCTTAGGTGGTCCATTCGGAAAGTCCAATTTTGGGCAACTTTTTCGAGCATTTCGGCCGGAATAGCCCGAATTTCTTCGGAAATGTTGTCTTCCAAAGCTGGAATTGTTGCTGGCTTATTTCTGTAGACTTTAGACTTGACGTAGCCCCACAAAAAATAGTCTAAAGGCGTCAAATCGCATGATCTTGGTGGCCAACTTACCGGTCCATTTCTTGAGATGAATTGTTCTCCGAAGTTTTCCCTCAAAATGGCCATAGAAACGCGAGCTGTGTGGCATGTAGCGCCATCATGTTGAAACCACATGTCAACCAAGTTCAGTTGTTCCATTTTTGGCAACAAAAAGTTTGTTAGCATCGAACGATAGCGATCGCCATTCACCGTAACGTTGCGTCCAACAGCATCTTTGAAAAAATACGGTCCAATGATTCCACCAGCGTACAAACCACACCAAACAGTGCATTTTTCGGGATGCATGGGCAGTTCTTGAACGGCTTCTGGTTGCTCTTCACTCCAAATGCGGCAATTTTGCTTATTTACGTAGCCATTCAACCAGAAATGAGCCTCATCGCTGAACAAAATTTGTCACATTTGAACATTTCGAACCGAACACTGATTTTGGTAATAAAATTCAATGATTTGCAAGCGTTGCTCGTTAGTAAGTCTATTCATGATGAAATGTCAAAGCATACTGAGCATCTTTCTCTTTGGCACCATGTCTGAAATCTCACGTGATCTGTCAAATACTAATGCATGAAAATCCTAACCTCAAAAAAATCACCCTACATGTAAAAAACACGTATATGTATGGGGACACCCTTTAATCAAAATTCTAAACTTCTTTTAAAATGGAACCAATCTGTAAGCATTTCCTTTCTAATAAAGAAAAAAATTTTAAAATCGGTTCAGAAATGACTGAGTTCTGCAGGCACAAACATAAAAAAGCAACATTCAGACGAATAAATAACCTCCTTCTCTTTTTGAAGTCGGTTAAAAAATTAGACAATTTTCTTTTGAAGAATTTAAATTTCTTATATTATTGAAAATAATTTTTTTAGCTTTTTAAAAACTATATATATATTTTGTTTAACTGTTGCATAAGCAAACTCATCTTATGTGTTCGCTCAAGAGCAAATGGTCATACTCGAACAAAAACTAGCTAACTGAACACATGGCTACTCATACCATACTATTATGGAGCAAACCTCTGTGCGTATCATAAACACAATGAGCTGAACGAGTAAAACAAACTCGTTATAGTAGTGAGCGCCGTGTTTAGTCGTCTCATGTTCGAAACACTCCGTATGCTTTGTTGAGTAGTTGTATAGAAGTTTTGTATAAGGCTTAGTGCATTTTGCTTGCATTGGTGTTTTTTGTATTTCTTAAGAAATGCACACCTTAAAGTGAATGTTCAAAAATTCTGTGTTTGTTTTTTGTTTTTGCACACTCAAACTGTAATCGTGTTACACTCAAAGCATAAAACAGCTCGCCCAAGTTCATTGTTTTTATGTTCAAAATATACTCATACTTATGGAAGCTCATACTTTATGGAAACTGTGCAAGCTCTTTGCATTTAACTTGCTTGTCTTGCTTGTCGCTGTTTGTTATTGTCCACTCATCGTTAATCGTGTGCAATGAACAGACATGAATTCAGTGAAATATTTTAATAAGCATCTTATGAGCTTCATTTTTTTGTGCTCATGCAGTGCTTTAATTTCTTTTAGTCCTATTGGTGCATAGGGCGTCAATGGAGACTATGTTGAGAAATAAAACCATTTTTGCCGCAAAAAAAATAGTCTTTAACCAAAAAATCAAGGAATTATAACAGCGAGGGTAGTTTGATTTTGTTTGTTTTTTGGTGAGTCCGTTATCGCTTATTAAAAAAAAGTATTTTTAGATTTGAAATAATTACACCTTTTACAGTTGAGTGTTTTTTGTGAGTCCGTTATCACTTATTTTCAAAAAATATGATCGATCATTTTGTTAATATAGTATTTTTAGCCTTGTTATAATTACACAGAAAAAAATTTTTGCACCAATTAAATATTATAATCAGTTTCAGATACAAATTTAATTTAAAATTTTCTTGATTCAATTATTTATTTAATTAGAATTTTATTTTGTTCTGTCTTAATAAATAAAAAAAAAAATGAATCAATTAAAAATTTAATTAAAACTGTATTTGGAACTAATTAAAAGTTTTAATTGATGCAACAAATGATTTCTGTGTAAAAATAAATTTTTTTTTTTTTTTGGAAATTTTAATGAAAAGAAATGGATAAAAATTGAATTATTTCAATGGCTATTTTGAATAATTTTTTTTTTGTGATACGTAAACTTATAACATTTTCAAAATATGTTGCTTGAATGCTTAAGAATACTCATAGTCTGCCCTTTTAATCTTTTCAATTAATGTTTCTTTTTCATTAATAAGTAATTTTTTTTGTTATTTAAAATAAATTTTGAATTATTACATTGATTCTTCATTAAATAAATAAAAGATAAAGAAAAAAATTGTATGCAGTTTCAGAGCAATTTTATGCAATTGTTGAAACAAATCAAATATTTAAAACACATACAACTAAAACTAAAATATACACTTAAATTTCATCTATACATACCAAATAAAACCGGACATGGCCTTGGTCACTACACATTTATTTTCAAAATACAAAAGGCAAAATGAAAATGTTAGGGAGTAATGGTCGAAATATACATATGTATGTATGTATGTATGTATGTATGTATGTATGTATGTATGTATGTATGTATGTATGTATGTATGTATGTATGTATGTATGTATGTATGTATGTATGTATGTATGTATGTATGTATGTATGTATGTATGTATGTATGTATGTATGTATGTATGTATGTATGTATATACGCTTAGTAATGCAGTTTATTTAAAAACTTCTCTATATACATTTGTACGAACTAAAAGAAGGAGTAGAAACATTTGTATTAAGAGTGCCTTCAAGTCCTTAAAATATATTGCAACAATTTTTTCAAATGCATATTCAAAAATGCAGTGATGAGGTGAGAAATATAAATTTTATTAATTTACATTTATACATACAATAGATATTTTATGTATTTGTATAGGTATAAGTGCTTTATGTAATATTAAGTTTAATTTAAAATATAAACGGGTGGTTTTATTAAGTTTTGCACTTGTATTTCCTTCTTTGTTTTCTCTCTGTGTCTGTCTGTGTGTGTGTGTTGTAAGTACTGTATAATGACCATTGTTGCCACCTCTTATTACTGACCATGAGTCTTGCATTCAACATGCAAAATATTCATTTCCTTCAAAAATAAATCTACCTACTCTCTCCAGTTTTTAACAATCTACTCAGTTCAACATCACAAAAGTATAAGCAAAAGTCCTTACATGCAACCAACTAACCAACCAACCAACCGACCGACCCAACCATCTCTCATCATCAGCAACTACCATACCACCATCGTCAACAAACATTTTCCTTCTATAAATTCTTTATAAACGAGTATTAAGTATAAATGTATTTATTCCAAACAAACCTAGACCAAGAGTAAGTTATCGAATGTTATAGTAAAATTGTCTAGCATTGGGTTTGTTTGTATGTCCATGTAGTAGTGCTTATGGCTGGCACTAAGAATAATTGTATGAAAGTGTCTGCATTGTTTATTTGTATGAAATTTTAAAGACATTGTTTGTTGGTGTTGCATGTTATTTCTGTTGTACTTGTTGTTATTGCAATAAGTAACTCATACAAACATATATTTTTCTTTTAAAAAAGTATGAATATGAGTATGAGAGAGAGCTTGTATGCCTGCTTACATGTGTAACTATATATATATACATGGATGTGTGTCTAGATTTTCATGTGGCGCAAAAGGATAATTAATGAAATTAATGCCCACAGTATGAGTATTAGAGAGACAAAATGTTACATATATTCACTAAGAAGAGAATAATTTTAATACTTTTAAGGGCTTAGAAGGGGCTTTTAAACAAAATTTTATTTTAAATTTAAATACATTAAAATGTTTGTAGTTTGCTGGAAATGGCAAGCATTTTGCTTGTTGCAATAATGTAAAAGTTTGCTGCATATGTAAAGGAGAATTTTAAAACTCAGTATAACTTTTTCCAAAACAAGTACAAATAAAACTTAGAAAGAAATTAAAATTAAATTTATAATCAGATTTGAAGTCTCAAGTTACTAACCGTGAAGCCTGAATTGACAACAAGCATGGTAGCTTTACATTAAACTCTATACAAAAATATCGGACAAATTGTCACTTAACCACAAAAATAATGTCGATTGAAAAAGATTACCTTCCGGTGAATAATATCTGTGGTCAAATTATCTGCTCTTAAATTAGGTGATTGGAATTTGTGAGACTGCTATTACTACAGACAAGCTTTATTCAAACGGTTTTTTACACCGAATATTAAGTTTTGCAATATTTAGCATTACACTAAAAGTACGTACCATTAATAATGTCTTGCACACTTACATAAAATATATCTATTATTGAAAACTATCAATAATGAATATATTTTATGCTGACGAATTTTCGACGACTTAAAAAGGTTTGGTGGGTAGCTTTCTTTCTGAGAAATTTGGAGATCTTGTGATAATATGAGTATTATCTGGCAACAGTATATGTGAAATTATATTATTTAAAGCACATTATGCTTTACACACATAGACGACTGCGGCTACACAGCTAAAGGACTACAAACGTCTAGAAAATAGGACTTCAAGCTTCTAGACAACAGCTACATCAAAACTCTGACTTTGTTGTAAAAATGCATATCTGTGGCAATTAGGAATAAGTGCTTAAGTCGACTTAAGCAAAAATTAAGTTACTGGCCCTTTTGTAATCTCCATGCTCCAAAGTACTCATGTGCAAAGTTTCAATTATTTTGTACCATTTTTCAGGAAGTTATGAAACGAAATAATTTTCCTTTATATTTGAAAGCGGGATATTTTAAACACTTTTTACACAGTTTTACAATAATTTTTAGAATTTTTTATAAATTTTAGAATTTTATACGTGAAGCACGAGAAGCCCACAGACGTTGTAAGCGTCCCGACACTATTGTTTCGGATGTTGCTTTGAAAGTAAGGTACCCATCCCTGGGTAAAATTCTAAATTTTCTAAAAATTATTGTAAAGCTCTGTAAAGGACAGACAGAAAATGAGTTACTCATTATTTAGAGGGACTAATGCCCTCCTATTCGCATAAATAACCAAATGATACCACAGCTTTCTGACGTTAAATACCTGGGTATACATCTTGACCGTCGCCTTACTTGGAAAAGCCACATTGATTTCAAGTTAACCCAAATGAAACTAAAAGCAGTACAACTAAATTGGCTTATTGGCAGAAACGCCACCCTGAGCTTAGATTGTAAACTTCTACTGTACAAGTCGGTCCTCAAACTAATTTGGTGTTATGGGATTCAGTTATGGGACACTGCCTCAGCTAGCAATGTAGAAAAAATTCAAAGGCGCCAAAATAAGATTTTACATATTATTACATCTGCTCCCTGGTATATAAAATATTCGAACATCCACAAAGATCTAAACATGTCATCAGTTAGAGCAGAAATAGCGAAACATGCAGTCACATATCTAAAGAGGCTTGAATCTCATCCAAACCCTTTGGCGCGTAACATGCTGAATGAACCTGGTAACATTCGACTAAAAAGAAGAGATACTGCTTTTCTTGGCCGTACATTAGACGGATGACCCGCAAATGATTGCAAAATCCGTGAAACAAACATTATTTTTGTCTAGCACTGGCTGGACTTAAAAAGAATATTTTATTTTAGACTTAAGATACGAGTAATTGTTTTTAGTTCAAAAATATTGAAGACACAATAAATAAATTATGAAAAAAAATTATTTAAAAATAGCGCCATCTGTTGCGCAACATTGCTTAAAATATACCGCTTTCAAAAATAAAAAATGCCTTAAAGTATGCAATACCTTTAAATCGGTAAAAAAAAATCGCCGTACTTTTACTGCTTTTTCTCCACTATCTCTTAAAAATTAGAATTATTACCGAAAAAAGTTTCCTTTATTGGTACCTCAGCACAAAATTTTGTTAAAATCGCATCCAATAGTTTTACGTGATGAAAACACAAAGAAAAAGACAGACAGACAGGAAATTAGTTACGGTTTCATTATATGTAGAGATGTAGCAGCTCATTTTTTTCTATAACCAATATTCTCTACTTTGCGGTAATATTTCGCGGATCTTTTAAGTAGGTTTCACATTTAAAAAATTAATTTTAAACAGGGGTAGCTTCACTGAAATTAGACTACCTGCTAAAAAATACGAAATTTTGTAATTTTTTTTTTTATTTCTCAATCCCCCACTGTAAAGACCTTTAAAGACTTCACACCTCCCCCTTAACACACACTTGTATAAAATTTGTATAAATTAAAATATATACCACGATGTTACTTAAAAAATTATAGATATTAAATGAGTCTGTTCATTGCTGCTTTATATGTTTAAAATGTAGATTAAGTTTTTGTGGGTGGTATGACAGTTTTGGGTTGGTTGACTGTATCCGTTTTGTTCCAAATAGAAAAATTAAAAAGAATTTTTTTTTTAGGTTATAAACTTGTTTACAGGACTATTGAAATGAAATTTATTGATGCATATTAAATTGGTTTTCGGTAAAGAACAAGAAAAATAGAAAATTTATACGGCTTCATATCAAACAGTTTGTGGTCATAATAAGCCGGGAAATTAAAATATATAATTATGTAAATTTATATGTGAGAAAAGTTTTTGTGGAGAAAGATTGTAATAAATTTTCTGTACATATAATAAAACTTTCATAGGACCATTTCTGTGCATGAAATATTTTTTGAAAATTTTGTTGCTGCTGCAGATGGTAATCGATACGGAATATAAAAAAGCAATTTTTAGAATTTTTTTCAGTCTGTCTGTGTACGCATCACGTAAAAACTACTGGATGGATTTTAATAAAATTTTTGTGAGAAGGTACCTTAGTATATCGGTTCAGATATAGGATACTTTAGGAAAATATCTCTTTTCCAAGAGAAAATAGAGAAAAAGTAGTGGAAGTATGCAATTTTACCGACTTAATGGTACTGCAAACTTCACAGCTCCTTTTATTTTTGAAAACTACAATAATTTTATATAAATAAATGTTTGTAAGTTGTAGACCTTTTTTATTATAATGGAGTTTGGTTAGCTCAGCTTCAGAAAACTTGAAAAAACCTTTCGTGGGGTTGTTTAAAATTATTTATTTATCCGATATTTTGGTCAACTTTGTTGGTCATCTTTAGGGACATTTTTTATACTATTTAGTAGTGTTGTCAGTTGTTTTTTTTTCTTTAAAACTGAGTAGGGTACAAAGGTTTTAAGGAAAAACAAGTGATAACACTTCTAAATAGTAAAATAAAAAAATATCCCTGAATTTGACTAACAAAATTGGCCGAAATATCGGATAACACAGTGCAATAAGGAAAAAAATAACCATATACCATATACCACTACGTGATAAAAGACCAAAAAAAAAGACCCCTGTCTCCCAGTTTTGCCCAAAGTCCTCCAGGTTTTTTTTTATGGGCCCTCAAAGATGTGGGGCCTCGATGTCATTTTTGCAAAAAAATTATCATTTACTCAAACTCATATTTTGCAAAACGTTTGAAATTTTGAAATCATTCCTAGGAAGTTCATATGTTCTAGAAAGTTGTTTATTGAGATCTTAGGTTCATTTTTGTAGTCGATTGTCTCCTTAAATTTTGAACGGTTTGCTACCTATGGACCTGAACAGGGGAAAAAAGGTAAAAAAATTGAATTTTTTAAAGTTTTTTGCGATTTTGACCTTGAAGATGAAGTTGTTTTTTTTATATGTTAACATTTTTGTTCTTCATGACAAGAGCTACAACTTTGCCTCAGAGAGTATATCAAAATTTCAAACGGTTTGCAAAATATGAGCTTGAGTAAATTATCATTTTTTTGCAAAAATGACATCGAGGCCCCACATATTTGAGGGCCCATAAAAAAAACCTGGAGGACTTTGGGCAAAACTGGGAGACAGGGGTCTTTTTTTTGGTCTTTTATGACGTAGTGGTGTCCGTATATGGTTATTTTTTTCCGTGTTGCACTGTGTAATTTTAAACAACCCCACCAAAGGTTTTTTCAAATTTATTTATACCAAGACGTGAAGCTGAACCAACCAAAACTCAATTTTATATAAATTTTATCCAGAGATAGGAACCTGAATGTAAAGAAAATTCAGAGTCAGTATTATAGAAGTACAGTATTGTTCAAAACCTAAGCAACTTTTTGTTATAAAATAATATGAGTCTTATACATGTATTTTAAATTGATTTACGTTAAACAATACTATTAATTTTTATTACATTAAGTTCCAATATTTTAATTATAACAAAATTTTGAATTCCATTTCTTGGCAAGTAATAAAATAAGAAAAAACAAAATATACTTTCTATATTATTGTTCGAAACTTAAGCAGCTGCCAGTACTTCGTATAATAACCCTTATTTCTTATTACTTCCGCACATCGTTTGGCATAGATTCTATCAGATTCATTAGTATTATGACTGATACTGATGCCCTCTCCAATTTCAGGCAGTTAATGAGCTCTTGCTTATTGCTAAAACGGCGAGTTCCGACCCTGCGCTTCAAAATTGTGAAGAGGTTCGCTATGGGATGTTGTTTTAACACGGGTCTTCTTCGAGGCCCGACCAGTGCCCAAAGGACTGGTACCACGGGAATCGCTGGCCCCACAGAGAGCCTATCCTCTCTGTGACCGGTTATTGGTGAGGTCCCCTTCGGGGGTACACGTGGTGGTTGTGGTTTAAGATCGATTTATGTAGGTAAGGTGCAAGGTCGATCAAGTGTGCTGTTGCACTCTCAACAGACGGAGTTTGGATAGTCTCCAAACCCCTAAGCAAGAGGTTATAATGTGGATCTAGGCTTGCCTTGGAAAGGCTTGCCATATTATATAAATTGCTACTCAATGTGACTGTATCACTCACAAAAAGCGATTGGTGGCAATCGTAAAGTGTTGTTATACTACACAATGGGGGCGCTAGTCTACGCCTAAGTTGCACTCGGTGGTAAGACCACCGTGAGGTTAGGCCGAGTAGGCAGGTACTCACGTTAATCTTGTTCCACAATCCCGTTAGCAGACAACCCACTTTGACGTGTGTTTGGGGTCATTATCATGCTGAAAAACCCAATGAAGTGGTATTTCGCATTTAGCATACTGAATCATATGGTTGGCTAAAATATCCCTATAAACAAAGCGATCCATTTTCGTTGTTATTTCAATAAAGGGGCCAAATCCACTCAACGAGAAACAGGTCCACACCATAACATTTCCGCCTCCATGTTTTATTGTACCTTTACAATAACGCAGATGAAATCGCGTTTCTCGCGGTCTCCGAACATGGCAAACTCCATTTGAATTCAAGAAGGTAAATTTAGACAACTAATAAATTAAAATTTTTGTTGTTGTTTTTTTATTTTTTTTTTATTTTATTAGAATTATATAATACAGTGAATGATATCATATAATGAAAGAAAGAGAGTACGAGCAACTGAGGCCTTGGACTCTTGTTGTTGTTATTAGAATGTATGTACATAGTGTAATAAGAAATAAATATGTTATTTTTCATGAACAAGTTAAAAAGAAAATAGAAGACTTTTATTACTTTATAAAGACAAGTTGCTAAGGTTTTGAACAATGCTGTATATAAGAGTTTTGTTTAAATTACACACCACAAAATTTGTTCGTCCTTTCATCTGTAGTTGAGTAACAGATAACAGATACTGCTAGCTGTGTTTCGTTGAGAGTTTCTACTTTTTTGTGATATATAGCTTTATGATGAATTTTTTAAAGGTTCTCCTATTTCCTCAGTAGAATGCATCTATTAATATTTTTAATATAATTGCCACTGTGAAAACCTATTTAGATTAATTTTTTTTTTTCAATAACATAAAATTTCTTCGTTCTATTAGTTGTAAAATTTTTTTTCCTTTCTTTTTCCTACTTGTAACCTAATAAATCGTCTTGAAAGCAATTTATCATAATTATCATACAGAAATTTATTTCTGTTTAAAAATCTTACTAAACAACTTTTAAGCACTAATTACAAATAGATGGATGGTTAGTTAAATCGTTGTGAAGACACAAATTTTCTTGCAATTGACCCAATATGCAAGACAGCCACGACAAACATTTAATGAATTGTTAAGAGAATCTTGTAGAACAACTCAATCAATTTGCTTGCCATAGACAAAAAAAATAAAAACGTAAAAAGAATAAAATTTCCTACATACCAACTTCCAATGAAAAATTTCTAATGCTAAATTAACATGTTTTTATAAGAAAATAACACCCCTTTCAATACTTGTGGCAGAGCAAATACGAGGAAGGCCTTATAATTACCCGAAAGCTAATGTAACTAATTTTTAATAGATTGTCTTACTTATATTTCGAAATATATAGCAGTCTACACGACAGCTAAACTTGTTTTCAATCATAGATAAAGCTTTTTGAAGGTTGATAGCATTTCCGGGTTACTTTTATACATCAGGATTTTGGGATATGTTCGGTATAATATCTGCTAAATTTTATAGGTTCCTTTTAAAATTATTTAGTTAAAATCAAAAGATCCCCTCAGTCAAAACAAGATAAATGAATTAAGTCAAGGCAACCAATAATTTTAAGTTAGGAGGGCTTCTCCTCTTCTGCTCCCTCTAACCAGACTTAGAACCATTAGCGTAGGGGCTACAATTTTCTAGGGGGCACAGCAAGTCTTTATAGGGCATTATCATTTCTATGCCAATGAGAAAGAGAAAGCTCAAAAATAACAGAATTTCAAATTTGTTTATAACATTTATTTATTTATAAAATGTAACCATCACAGAAAAAAATTTTGTTTTAATTAAAGATTTTAATTATTTCAAGATACAAATTTAATTAAATATTTAATTGATTCAATTATTTATTTATTAATTAATTTTTTTTATAATCGTAGTTGGAAGATCATTTTAAATTAAGAATATAAATAAATCAATTAAAAAATTAATTACATTTGTATGTGAAAATTATAAAAATCATTAATTGGTGCAAATATTATTATTTAATTAATTTAAATATTTTTTCTGCGATACAATTACAAATTATATTTTTAGTTAATTTACCGAGCATAATGAACAGCTTAACTGTTTCTAAAGAAACACCCAGAGACTGTAGTGGAAATCGAAACCACAACCCCAGACACTACTAGCCTATCGATGCCCTGATGTTATTATAAAACATAGAGTACATCAAAATTAAGTTATTTTGAAAAAAAAAAATGCTACTGGTCCGATCGTAATAAGAGCTTATGTGACCATAATAGAAAAGCAATGTAGAATATTGGAAAGATTAACCACTTTAATGTTCTGAAAAAAAAAACGCCGTCCATCCCTTACAAATTTCTACTAAGGAAGGAAGATTCAAGGGCTTAAATTGCATCCTTAGTAGAGCAGACACTACTCTACATGTTCTTGAATCCAAGTCGTGCTAATCGTTTTATTAACAAAATCATAGCCTTAGATAGATGGCTTGCCAAATGTGTGCTTGTCTTTGCTTAATTTAATAGCTAAAAAGGCTTTGCCGTATATAGGACATATTGATCCATTTTGAGGACTTGATTTTTAATTCGAATGTTAAGTCTGTACTCTTGTATGGATATCAAGGATAGAATTATATCGAAGATGTTAACAATTGTAGAGAAACTGAGTACAGTCTTATATGGATAGCAAAGATAGAATTATAGCGAAGTTTTTAACAATTACCCATTGTGCGGAAACTGCTATCGGAGAAATGAAAGTGGTTTACACATATGTACATTGCGAAAACTTTATTTTCCCATTGCAGCGCAAGGATGTTGGCGAAGAAGTTTGATGAACGACACATAAAGTCAAACCTGGGTGAAAATTGAAGCACTGAATTTTGAATGATACTTTGCTTCATGCAATCAACACTACAGCAATTAGTATTAATAATAGAGGAGCTTTCCAGTTAAAGTTTTAATGCAGATCTCCTCAGACTTCTTGTATTTTAGCTTAAACTTACACACTGTGTAATTTTTTAAGTCATGGCAAAATAACCATATACGGACACCACTACGTCATAAAAGACCAAAAAGAAAAGACCCCTGTCTCCCAGTTTTGCCCAAAGTCCTCCAGGTTTTTTTTATGGGCCCTCAAAGATGTGGGGCCTCGATGTCATTTTTGCAAAAAAATGATCATTTACTCAAGCTCATATTTTGCAAACCATTTGAAATTTTGATATACTCTCTGAGGCAAAGTTGTAGCTCTTGTCATAAAGAACAAGGTCAAGGTCAAAATCGCAAAAAACTTTAAAAAATTCAATTTTTTTACCTTTTTTCCCCTGTTCAGGTCCATAGGTAGCAAACCGTTCAAAATTCAAGGAAACAATCAACTACAAAAATGAACCTAAGATCTCAATAAATAACTTTCTAGAACACATGAACTTCCTAGGAATGATTCTTAACACCGTTTAGGTAGCGCTTAGGTAGCCGAAATGAATTTAAAAATTTTCGGGAAATTTTTCACTTTTGCGGCTACCTAAGCGCTACCTAAACGGTGTTAAGAATCATTCATAGGAAGTTCATATGTTCTGGTGGCCGTATATGGTTATTTTTTTTCCGTGTTGCACTGTGTTAGTTAAGATATTATTATGAAACTTTATGCATTTTGCAATTTTGATTACAGAAAAAAAAATTTTTTCACCAATTAAGGGTTTTAATCAATTTTGAATTAATGTTTAAGTAATTTTTTAATTGATTTAAATATATATTTGTTTGAAAGAGATCAAAAAAAAAAAAAAAATACTTAATTAAACAATTAATTCAAACAGTTAATTACTTAATTAAATTGTAATCTGAAATCAATTAACAACTTTAATTGGTAGAAATAATTTTTTCTGTGTTGCTAAACTAATAAAAAAATAACGATAAAAAAAATTGTGCCGGAACTTTTCAAAATCCAAACCGAGGCATTTACCAATTATAGACCTTTATTTTTAAATGTGTATAACCCGCTAACCGCAAAAGATAATTAGTACAAGCAAGCATGGTGCTTGGCGAAAAAAAAAGGAAAAAAAAATGTTTAAAAATCATATCGATACTTCTGGAAATTCTTGGAAATTGTTTTTCGAAACTAAAACTTGAATGCATCGCTCTTATGGCCTTAAAAAAACATGTCTCTCAGACCACAAGTTTAATATAAAAAGCCTATTGCTTTCTAAAATATTTTCTTTATGCACTCACAATACACATAGTCACAATAACGAAGCTTCATAAAATAATAAGTTTAAATAATTCTAGCAATGCCCTCGTAAACATTAAAATGTGTAGGGGAAAAGTAATGGAAATAGTTTATACTTGTAGCAGTAGTAGTAGTAGTAGTAGTAGTAGTAGTAGTAGTGACAGCAAACCGTTGATTGCAATTTAATTTCATTATTAATTATAACTAACTGTAAGTTTATGAGTGAGTACGTGCGAGTTTCTATGTATTTGTGCAATAACCTCATTTATAATTATAATACTAATACTCTTACAAAAAATAAAAATAAAATAAACTAAAGTTGTTGTAATTCTGCATTGAAAAAGAAAAGGATGTTTTTATAATTTGTAATACTACTTGGAGTTGATTAAATAAATATGCAGCATAAATATATTTGAAAAAAAAAACTGTGTGTATTTGCATGGTGATAATTAAAAGCAAAATATGTATATAAAATGTGATTAATTTTTGTATTTAGTTTTTAGTTTTTAATTTTTGTTATAGTTGCTACTGCTGCCTAGTAACTAACTGCCTGTTAGTTACTTACTAGTCACTAGTAGAAAGTTGCCACTCTATATAATTAAAATTATACCACAGCAACATGTCGTCCATATGTATGTTTGTATGTACAACATAAAGCCTGTTCATGCAACATCTTTATGGTAATTACATTTTTCATTTTTCTACGACTTACATGTTGCAAGTAAGTGTGTATTTAAGTAGTTTTTGCATCTCGTATATTATTGAATGAGTTTAATTATACCAGTTTTTCAATTTAGAAAAGAAAAAAAAAATTGTGTTGTAAATAATGTTGTTTTATGTTGCACATAATTAATATATATTTTTACAACCACCACTGTCTCTCTTTTACACACAATATCTTTGGTGTTTGCTGCTGTTCTTAGTTGCCTGACCGACCAACTGGCCAGGTTGTATAATTATAAACTTTGGTAAGAGTATAACAACAATTTATTACAATCAATATATTTTCCTATTATTGAAAATAAAGAAGAAGAATATGTAAAGTCGTTAATGGCGAATTTTTTGTAAACGCAATCATAAAAACATGTACAATTTAATAATGGGTGATTTTTTTGAGGTTAGGATTTTCATGCATTAGTATTTGACAGATCACGTGAGATTTCAGACATGGTGCCAAAGAGAAAGATGCTCAGTATGCTTTGACATTTCATCATGAATAGACTTACTAACGAGCAACGCTTGCAAATCATTGAATTTATTTACCAAAATCAGTGTTCGGTTCGAAATGTTCAAATGTGACAAATTTTGTTCAGCGATGTGGCTCATTTCTGGTTGAATGGCTACGTAAATAAGCAAAATTGCCGCATTTGGAGTGAAGAGCAACCAGAAGCCGTTCAAGAACTGCCCATGCATCCCGAAAAATGCACTGTTTGGTGTGGTTTGTACGCTGGTGGAATCATTGGACCGTATTTTTTCAAAGATGCTGTTGGACGCAACGTTACGGTGAATGGCGATCGCTATCGTTCGATGCTAACAAACTTTTTGTTGCCAAAAATGGAACAACTGAACTTGGTTGACATGTGGTTTCAACAAGATGGCGCTACATGCCACACAGCTCGCGATTCTATGGCCATTTTGAGGGAAAACTTCGGAGAACAATTCATCTCAAGAAATGGACCGGTAAGTTGGCCACCAAGATCATGCGATTTGACGCCTTTAGACTATTTTTTGTGGGGCTACGTCAAGTCTAAAGTCTACAGAAATAAGCCAGCAACTATTCCAGCTTTGGAAGACAACATTTCCGAAGAAATTCGGGCTATTCCGGCCGAAATGCTCGAAAAAGTTGCCCAAAATTGGACTTTCCGAATGGACCACCTAAGACGCAGCCGCGGTCAACATTTAAATGAAATTATCTTCAAAAAGTAAATGTCATGGACCAATCTAACGTTTCAAATAAAGAACCGATGAGATTTTGCAAATTTTATGCGTTTTTTTTTTAAAAAAAAATTCTCAAGCTCTTAAAAAATCACTCGTTATAAGGTTCGCGTATCACAATGGTCACAATTTTGTGTTGTTAAAATTTAATTTATTTTTTAAAATGAAAAAAAAATGAATAAAAAAAAATGCTGAATCAACTGTTTTAGAACTTCTTACCGCAAATTATTTTCATTAATTAGCTTTAATAATCAAAATTGAGACATTTAGAGTGAGAAAAATCTAAGAAGGATTTTGAAGGTAACGTACCAAGTGTTTTTATTGACCGGTGGAGTAAATGATCTTTTCGTTTCTAAAAATAAATGCGGTTAGCAAGTAACCATTAACGGTAATGCTGGAAACACAACTGGGACGAACGACGGATTTCATCCTACACGACGAATTCTTCGGTAAAAATTCGCTGTGCAAATTAGTCGTATGAAGCACAATAACGACGAAAAAATAACAGCTGTTGTGATTGGTAAAGTTACTTACTGTTTGTGCTAAGAAAGTAAAAACACAAAAGAATTAATCAAAGAATTTAAAAATTTTGAGAAAATCTATAAAATAATAAATATAATGCTTATTATAGCAAATACTTTTATCCTTATACGCAAAAAAAAGAGTGAGGTGGTTGGTATGACCATTAAACATTAATAAAAAAAAAAAACATTCTAAAAGAGTAACCATATAAATCAAAAAACTTTTCGATCAATAAAAAAACTTTTATAGTAAATATTGACCTTTTTTTTTAATGCGAAAAAGCTAGAAAGATTTATGAAATAAACCGATTTGCTATGGCGAATAAATAGCCATTGTATCAAAGTAAAAAAGACAGCAAAATAGTTTTAAAAAAATTTTATGCGAACAGATTGCCGCTGTAATATAACCTTGGCTACTGCAGGTTAAATTAAATTTAGACCACTGCTTCTATTTAACACTTTTAATTGTCACATTATTCTATAAAATAATGCTTTAAAACTTGTTGAAAACTCTCATTTAGAATAGAGCTTTTTAGCTTCTTTCCTCTATTAGGAGAAGTATAAATTATGCGTGCATTGCAATAGAAGTATGTATATATGTATGTAGTATAATAAGTAGAGAGTTGCAACACGTACGTACGTGTTCCCTTAACAAGAGGACGAGTGCCTTTGTTTAAAGGGTATTTTTGCATAAATAAAATTTTCCTTATTATATTTTTTGCCAGAGTAATACACATACATACGCACGCATATATTAACAATTACTTAATTCTTATGCCTCATTGCTGGCAGTGTGTTTTTATACTTAACATTATTACTTGTTATTAGTGTGATTGTATTTGTAAAATCCTTTTTTTCTTCTATTTTATAAAGTGTTTTAGAAAAGAGTAAAAATAGTATCGATTTCATTACAAAACTAAAGTTTTGCATAAATATAAAGAAAGTTATTTCAACGATGTATAAAGGTGTGTGTATTCATGTACAAATATCCACATGTGTTGGTATAAGGACTAGACTACTGATACTATTTTATAAAGGAAACTATTCAAGGTTCATTGTAAAATCTCAACCTATAGAAATTATAATTTCTACACACAAGAAAAAAAGAACCTAAAATTATAGAAAAGTAGCAGTTAATAACAATTGATTGAACAATTATTCTCAGACGTTTATTAAAATAGAGGGTGTAGTCAGCCCGTAGTATAGAAAAGAAAAGTCATTATGTAATTAAGCCTTTATAAAAGAAATTATTTAAATTTGAATTTACGAGGGCAGCTTAAGAAGTTGCTAAAAAATCGTATACGTACAACTAAGAATTCGAAAACAATTTTGTTTCTGGAAAATGTCACATTCTAAATTGCCAAAGAAAAATAGTACATTTGTATATAAAACCCTAATTAATTATAATTAATTTCTAATTACAAACGCTTCGTTGAGAAAATGTATGCTTATGGCTGATTTCAGTGCAAACTCTTCTTGAAAAAATAATGATTTGACCTTAAAATTTTTGTTCGGTATTTGATAATTTACTGGACCGACCCTACAATAAAAAACAACTGATAATTTTTGAAAGCGATCTACCTAAATAATTTTGGTCAGCTATTTCATGTTCTAAATTCAAAATAAGTGAAAAGAAATGAAAGAACATTTGACAGTTACTTTCGTAACTCTTGTGGGCGGTAATTTTGGTTTAAGCCCTTAGGGGTTTCGGTGGAGCCAATGTTAATACCGATAAGAAAGGCTTGTGTTTCCATAGATTTAAGCACTTGATAAGCCTCGCTGATGTGTTCGCTGTGTCCAATTAGTTATTAATTTTTTTTAATTGCTGCACATTCTGTTCAGTTGAGTTCTCGTTATATTGGCCTTTAGTTATTTTATTTAAATGGGTTTTAATTACTCATGCGTCACTATGAATCTTGAAGCTCTTGCTTAAGTAGTTAACACATAACACGCGACTACGTATTGGCATACATCATGGCTTGCCAGGGTTCGTATCCCAGTCATGCCGATATCAATTTTTTCTAATATTTTTTAGTTTTTCTATTCATCTAATATATATCGCAACTCTTTTTTTCGCCGGTAATACTCTACAGCACTAAATCTTCGGCGTTAAATATTAGAGCTATTGGGCTTTAATAATAATGTGCCTACTTGACACCAAAAGGCACTGCAACATTGTTCTAAAAATAATAATGATGAGCAATTGCGAAGTTATCAGATGAGTTTTGCTCCTTTTTAAATAAAAATAAAAAATGATCTTGGAGCTTTTGGCATATGGTATGGCTGTCAAAATAAAAATGTTATTTTTTCTATGGTTTTAAATTCTTTAAATTTTAACTTATTTCCTACATTAATCTTATAGTTAGTACGTCGAATGCTAAGCATAAAAGTGATTACTATTTTAAACGCGGCTTGAAAATGATGTCTACATCGAAAGCGCTCTCCAAACGTACCAAAACAACAGCCAGTGACGACGGTCTTCACAGAAAAGTATGACAACAGTATTTTATTTAATGGCGGAAAAAATCCTATCAATTTAATACCATAAAAGTTAGCTTTAGATGCACGGGTTCGTATCCCATCCAAGCCAATAATCAATATAAATTTTGTCGGATATTATTAGTTTTTCTATTCTTCTCATATATGTATATTACAGTGACCCCTTTGGTTCGGTATTACTCTATAGGACTAAGTGGTTGGCGTAAAATATTTATAAAAGGCCTATCCAGCTTAACGCCTACTTGACACGTGATGCGCTGCCACACAGTTCTAAACATTATTTTTACGTGCCAGGGTTTTAAATTTTAAAATTGTAAATTATTTTAAAAATGTTTTATGTCTTTCAGTTGCTCAGATTATTATTGCTCAGTAGTGCTGGCAAAGTATTAAGTAGTGGGTACCGAGTACTCGATACTCTAACATTTTTTTTGGGTACTCAATGCACAAAAGTAGTTAATCAATACTTTTACGGTAGTGTTTGTCGAAATAAATTTTTAAAAATATTTCACAACTAAAACGGAAGTATTGAGTACTCAATTTAAAAGTATTGAGTTGTATCGAGTAATTGAAAGTAGTAGAAATTGCCAGCACTATTGCTCAGTCATTTTCGATTATGTTCTTTCTGCTCGTAATAGAAGTATTCATCAAATAATGTCCCAATCTTCATCGTAATAATTTTTACGTACTTGAAACATCAACCTTTGATAAGAAACGAAAAGTGGTAAAACGGAAATAGCTTTATCACCCAAATAAAATCGATAAATAGTTGAATTAAGTTATGTAGACAGCTGTTTGTTAAGAAGAGCTGTTTGTCAACAGCTGTTTATTAATTATATTATTATTTTATTGAGAATAATTAAAATAATATTTCAATTAAATAAATAATTAAATTGATTAAAAAATTAATAAAATATGTATCTAAAGCTAATTAAGGCATTAATTGGTGCAAAAATTGTATCTGTGTAAATTTTTGTTTTAACACAAATTTAATAGCCATGCTATCTGGAGGAAGTATAGAGCAATTCAATTCCATAAATGGATTCGCTTTTAAAAAATTTGTTGAAAATTATTTGAATAATAATAAAAAAATTTTAAATATTTTGTATATACTTGTATGGTTCAATTTAAAGCAGCAACACCTGCATTGCATTACATTTGCATGTAAAAACAATTTGTCATTGCAATAAATGCATTAAACTAAAAACAATTATTGTGTATATAAAAAATTAATTATTTAAATATTAGTAATTTAATATCATTATAAGTAGAAACATATTAACTGCTTATCGATTTGCATTAATTAAATATTTAAAATACTGTGCTGTAAGAAACCATTAAAAATCAGTGTTTTACGGGGCAACAAGTTATAGAAACATGTGTGCACGGCCAATATATATGTATAACATGTATTGCAAATTACATGAACTTTTCACAGGTCATTAAGTAGTTATGGCTTATATTTCTAATAATAATTTCTCATTTTAAATACATCAACAGCAAAAATAAATAATAAGAAAAATAAATTTACATTAAAAAGTTTTTTAAAAATATTTAAAAAATAGGTTGTAATTAAAAGAAAGACGAAAGAAACGTATATCCTGTTAGCAGGTCAAAATATATTTTAAGAAACATTTTATTAATAAAAAGAAACACAAGTAATATTTTTAATATTGAAGAACTATTCCGGTTTCTTTGCACCCTCTTATATACCCATAGTCGTCATCCAGTGAGAATTGAATCCACAAATTCCAAACTGCTAAGCTAGGATTTTTAACTATTCTTATTGGCTACTCGTTCCTCGTATCCTATTAAATAGTCAATTCTTGTAGATTGAACAAGATTAAAAAAATTACTTTGTTCCTGATTGAAATTTTTGTTTTAATAGAAATTTTTTAGTAGTGATGCTGGTAAATAATAAAAATAAAAAGAAGCTCATGTTAAATTTGATTTAATTTTATACAAATTTTAAGCATCTTTTGAAGGCGAGCCTACAAAAGTCTCTAATGAACACAATATGAAGAAATCTTTTATCAACATAAATAAACGGCTGTTATAAAACTTTGGTTGTGGTTTGTATTTTGGCAATGATTTTTTATTTTAAATCAACACTGTTGCATTATTTGTATGGTATGACCATTTAATGTTCAAATTTTAATAATTGTTTATTATGACTTAAGTAATGTTTATATTAATTTATGTGTTTAATGCAACATTATATTGTTGCAGAGAATATAATATGGTTATTGTGATTATATCACAAGCATATTTTTTCTCTGCACGCACACTTGGTTATTTTGATGGCAACTTCAAATGCAAAAAGGGACCTAGAATCAAATTCAGTTTCTGCAAGAAAGTCGCAAAAAGGGCAAACACTCTTTACAAGCATTTATATGTTTTTTTAGGTCAAATAGAGTTGTACTTTTTAGGTTTAATATTTTTGTGTTGGTGAGAAAAAATTTATTTGAAATTCAAAATTTTATTTAATTTTAATTATTAATTATATTTTATAAAAAAATAATTTACAAAAAATATTGGGTTTTGAAAAGATAATTTACTAGTCTTGTTTATATTATGCCATATTTAAGGAACCTTTTTTTGTATGATATACCTAGCGCTCCTGGTATCAATTTTAAAGACATATTAACTTCTGGAAAGACAGAGAGAGTCTCTGTTATTTCTAAATTTGTATTGCCATCCTAGAAGGCTATGGACTCTATCTTAACTCATCGCTATTTGTTGTGGCATAGGAGAAACGCTATATAGTTTATCTTTTCAGAAAAGCCTTATACATATTAAAAAAAATAAAAAAAAGCTTTTATATGTATTAAGGTTTTTTTTAACTAATTGAGAGTTTTTTCAAGCTCAACACATTTTTCTTTGTGTTAAGGCTTTGACAACGGCGTTTTTATTTTATCAGATGTTTGCCTCAAAATCGACAACTTTATAATGATTCTTCGCCTAGTGTTTATTTTATCTACTCATTGAGTAAGTTTAAGAAGCAAAATAAGATTTTCTATACTTAAATTTAGTGGGGTAAGGTTCAAATTTATATATGCACACATGTGAATGCATATATTAATGTGTTCATTTACACATATTAGCAAGGATACATAAATACATACACACATACTTAAGAAGAATAAAAAAGTAGTACGTGCAAATTTTTGTTAACTTACACACGATTAAACACATAAAAGCCTTTCTTTTTTTTCAATTATTTAAGGAAAAAAAACAACAACAACATGCATTGTACACGTTTATAAACAACGAATTGTTTGCTAATTTCCTTAAAAATACAAAAAAAAGGAGTTAAAACTTATTCCTTTATCGGAAATACACACACAAAGAAATAACCTTATTAACGTTCATTATTGTTTGCATGTAACAGGGTTCGGGGATGGGGGTAAAGTATGATTTTTTGTATATGATTTTTGTTTAATAATTATACGTTTAAAATAATAATAAAATAAAACCTGAAATCATAAAGGGGAGATTATTTTATTTTCGTTGAACAAAAAAAAAATTCACATTAAGCACGCACAAAGTTCTTTTTTTTTTTTTGTAAAAGAATACAAAAACAAAATAGAAATAAATACATGTATAGATTGTTTTGAAAACTCGTACTTATAGTATGATAATTAAACATTAAGCTTTTTTTTAATTTAAGCATAAACAACCCTTAATGCTTGATGTTCATAAATGTTTTATTAAAAAATAGTAGAGGCAAGCGGTCAAGTGATTTATTTGTATTAAACTTTTATTGTTAAAGTAAAAAAAAAATCTTTCTTTATAACTCCTTTTTGATTCAGATTTTTTTAAGTACCATTTCAATTTTTGTACCTCCATCATGGACTTATCTATACATTTAATACAAAAGTAACTCATTTCCTGTATGTCTGACTGTCTTTCATTTGTGTTCGCATCACGTAAAAACTATTAAATGGATTTTAACAAAATTTTGTCAGGCGATACCGTAGTATCCTGGTCCCAATATAGGATACTTTTTTTCTGCAAAAGTATCTTATTTCCAAGAGAGAAGTGAATAAAAGCGAAAGTACGCAGATTTTTTTTTTTGCCAATTTAAAGGTTCTGCATACTTTAAGGCATTTTTTATTTTTCAGAAAGCGGGAAATTATAACTACAGTTCGCAACAGATGACGCTGTTTAAAAATAATAGCATAATATGAATATAAAGCAGGATATTTTAAACGTGGTTGCCCAACAGATAGCGGTGTTTTAAAATAATCACAAAATATGAATTACTTACTGCCAAATAGCCAATTGAATAAAATTTATATTTGATTTCAATTTTTACTTTGTGATATTACATTGTTATTAAAATATTTTAAACAACTTTTACAGAGCTTTACAATAATTTATAGAATTTTAGAATTTTATATCTGTACGTCGGAGGGATACAACACTATGTCCATTTTTTTCCATATTGACTTTATTACAGAGTTAAAATTAGTTTTTCTCATATTTCATAGAGGAATAGAGCACTATGTTAAAAACAAGTTAGAACCGGATATAGCATGTTTTAAAACAACACCAAGTCCACTTTCATTTAGAGGGATAGAACACCATGTGTTTAAAACTCCTCTCCTGTAAAGTTATGAAAATGGACATAGTGTTGTATCCCTCCGAGGTACAGATATACATTTTAGAATTTTATCTAGGGATGGGTACCTTTATATAAAGTAAATATATGAGTCTTGGTGTGGATTACTTTCAAAGCAAATTCGAACAAAATATTGTCAGGACGCACGCAACGTGTGTGGGCACAGCTAGTAATATATATTTTTGAAGATTTTTATTTAAGGTTGTATTTGACTTCCTTAACTCAAAAGATTCTCCTATAATTTGAAAGGTTAGTTTTATTAAGGTTACGATATCGTTGTATTATGAATAAGCTTCTCTTAAGCGGGCACTCCACCGAGAACGAAATCAATATATATTTTATAATAATCTCGACTTCAAAATAAACTCTGTCAGATATCTGTCGAAGATGACTGACTAGTCTCTCATCATTCATTCATTATTTTTTTTTTTTTTTTTGCATTTTAAGTTTCCACATTCTGTTCAATGTTTTCAACCGCAGAAGCATATTCAGAAACTTCAAAAAAAATATGATCATTTTACTGGGAATATATCCCCAGATATGTCAAAGAAGGGTTCTGGTATTACTTTGGGCTTCTAGCATGTTCAAACTCAAGCATGAGCTAGCTTATCTTATGGATATGCTTATAAGCTCATCAGCAAGTGGTTATACTCGAACACAAACTAGCTTACTTAACACATGTCTACTCGTACCATACTATTACTGAGCAAAGCTCTGTTCGTATCATTGAGCAATGAGATAACAGAGTAAAACGAACATATTTTTTACTCGTCATGTTCGAAACACTCATTGTTATTATGTTCATCATTTACTCATACTTATTCGCTTTTAGCTCGATGATATATGTATGGACGCATTAAATAGACATGAACTCAATGAAATGTTAAAATGAGCGCATGAAGTGCTTTCTGGTAACCAAACATAATGATGTTGTGAGAGCCAAGTTAATTAAGAGATGTTGCTCAATCCGTGACAGCCCTAGCTAGACCTTAACTTAAATGATGTTAAGGCTCTTAGCGCAACATGGCTGTCCGACATTGAAAATCTCTCTATACTCTTTGCCTTCAGTATTTCCTGTCTTAGATGAAGATGATGTAGGCTTTTGCTCTAAAGAGCATTCTATTTTAGGTGAGAAATTTTGTGCAAAAATTACGGGCTTCTACGTCACCATATTTCTTTTTGGAGCCGTCAGTAAATGTTCCTGACGACATATTCCCTCCAGCTAACACTAAGCTACGAAGGTAGCAGCTTATGCAACCTAACCTAACCCAACTTTGTTGAAAATATTCAAATTGTCTTTTATATTTATCCTCCTTACTTTAACATTTACATTTATAATTTTGCCAACAATAAAAAAGAAAACCAACTGACCGTTTTGATAAAATACATATTAAAATTTATTATCTTTGTGCAAAAACTGTAAACCTCCCTTAATTTGAAAATTGCATTAATTTTTTTTTTTCGTTGCTGTCATTGCTGCTGCTGGTGCTTTATTTCTAACTTCATTAGCACGCAAAAATACAGAAAATTAAAAACAAAAAAAAAAAGAAATAAAAAATAACTAGAAAATCATAATGAGCACGTTTTTTTAAGCACACATTATAATGCAACCCCCTTTATTGTTTACCCTAATGCCCAAGTATAGACAAGTATTCTTGGAAAGTATTTTTTTTTTTTTGCTTTTAGTGCAGTGAAGAGGGTGTATGTTTTGACGAAAAAAAAAATAGAAATATTCATAATTCCAGTTTGTTATGCAAGCAAAGGGTTGCAACAAATTTTCTAGCATTTTTTTGTTTTTTGAACACATGCATGAGTTTTATTCCCAAACTTATTTTTGTTTATTCATGATTGTAATTAGTTGGACGCCAAACTCATACCCAGAATTTTATTTACATTTTTTAATGTTAATTTATTTTGAAAATAATAACAAAAATAAAAACATACAAGCTAATGCAATTGCAAACGCTTGGGCAATATTTGCAGCGAAATGAAAAATTTTAAAAATTTATTATTTAATATTATTTAATATTATACCCTATACGTATTTCACTGGTTCCTCAGGCCAGATCATCAGGAAACCTTTTTCCTAATTTTAGAAAAGCCAAAAATACTCTATAAGTAATAAAATTCTACAAAACACAATGAGAATTATGATGTTAATAGAATAATATTACAGAATATTAAAGCTTCAACAAAACACCAACAAACAAACCACGTTTTTATTTTTCCTTACTGTCCTTATTTATTAAAAAAATTTAACTAAATAAGATAAAAATTGTTTGTGTCTTCAATATATAAAGTGTGGTTTCAGCAAAACGTTCAAAAAAACAATATTTTTCTTAAAAATTCACGAAATAGCAGTACAAGAGCTATGCAACATGTTGCTAACACTGCCAACCAACTTTTGGAGTTTTATTGTTTTCAGGCATGTTTTATTAATTTATTTTTATAATATTTACCTGTAATTAAAGCTTGAAATAATGAAGGATTAAAACTCTTTGCAACATGTTGCTAACACTGCCAACCAACTTTTGGAGTTTCATTGTTTTCAGGCATGTTTTATTAATTTATTTTTATAATATTCATCTGTAATTAAAGCTTAAAATAATGTTCTCAGTTGTTAAATGTTTATAGGTTTTTTTCTCATTATCATTATTATTGTTTTATTATACTTCAAGTATGATTTCTTAATTTTATTTTCGTTTTTATTTTAATTTTAGCTTGTGCCCAACATACAAACAGAATGTTTTCTTTAATTATGATTTGCGTTTTATTATAATTTACTTGTGCGTGTCAATTTGGGGTGTGTTTTTTTTTTTGCTTTAAGTATAATTGCATGAGTTTAATTTCCCTTAAAGTAATGGCATACGAAATATCTCTTTGTTTTTTGTTGTTGAAGTTTATTGTTTAAACAATTTTTTAAGAAATAAAAAAAAATAATAATAATAAACAAAAATGCAATGAAAAAAATAATTAATTTGTACAAATAGTTCGAAGATAAAAGCTATAAAAGCTACAGTTTCCTTCTAAACCGTAGTATTGTCACCACTAGCTTATTGTTAAAACTTTCAAGCGAAATAATAAATCTTGCTAACACTTTTCACAAATTCGAACAGAGTACTAGCTAAAGAAAATGTTGCTAGCAACATGTTGTATTTTTAATTTTTAGCATTTGAACCTCAGCAAAAATAAATTAACATATTTGATCAATTATTTTATTTACTTCAAATCTTTTTTAGTAATTCCCATTAATTTTTCAATTCAATCAGTTTAATTTTTATTTATGCTCATGAAAGTATAATCAATTATTTAAATGTTGTGACTTAAAATGGTAAAAATAAATTTAGATAACCCAGCAAAATTTATTATTATTATTTCCCTGGCGATGGCTGAAGGAAAATCCTGAAACATATTTACTCTTGGAATACAAAATTATTCAAGTCATTATTTTGAGGATTTAAGCAATTTTTTCGATATTTCTATGATAAAGACTTTTTTCGCAACATTGTTTTTGGCAGTTCAGCTGTTTTTTGTGTAACATGTAACTATGTATTATGGTCATAAGGTAGCCCAATGAGGTGGCTTTTCGGAATGTAGTAACTAAATTTCGAACTAAATTTACATTATTGGGCTTTAAACCACCAACACGCACACGTAGAGTGCAGACAGAGAAAAATAACGCGCCAGTGTTTTTGATGACCGTGAATTATCAATTCGGCACCGTTCGCAGCAATTGGACCTCTGTTACTCCACTACGTGGAAAAGTTTGCAAAAGGATTGGCGTCTAAAATCTTTTAAAATACTGCTGGTGCAAAAATTGAAGCCAAACGACCTACCACAACGGATAACAGAATGAACGCCGGCAACGTTGGATCCACTTTTTTAATGAAAATTGTGTTCAGCGACGCAGTTTTTTTTTTTTTTTTTTTTTTGATTGAATACGTGAACGAGAAAAACTGCTATATCTGGTGTGAAGAGCGGCCAAAAGCATTCTATGAACTGCCAATTAATTCCGAAAAATGCACTGTTTGGTGTGGATTAATGGACGGTGGCATCATTGGACCGTACTTTTTCAAAGACGACGAAGGCAGGAACGTTACTGCGAATGGCAAGCGCTACCGTGCGATGATTACAATTTTTTTGCCCAAAATGGAAGAGCTGAACTTGGCTGACATGTGGTTTCAATAAGACAGTGTCACATGCCAAACAGCATGCGAAACAATGGCTCAATTGAGAGGCGAGTTCGGCGAACAGTTTATTTCACGTTTGGGGACGGTTAATTGACTGCCTAGATCGTGCGATTTAAAGCCTTAAGGCTATTTTTTTGTGGGTCTATGTTAAGGCTCATGTCTATAGGGCAAAGCCCGCAAAGGTTGACGCACCCTTTAGTAATGGCTTTAACATTACTAAAGGATTTATTTGTGAAATACTGGCAGATATGCTGAAAAGTGTATGCAAAAAATTGGACTCAGCGTATGAAGTATACTTCAGTCTAAACAAAACTAAATTGATAAATAGGAAACATAAAAGTTTCGTCTGACAAATGAGCTCCTTAAGCTATCAGACATAAGCTATTCTTCATTTATGTATGGAACAAATCGTTTGTTATATTAAGAACAATAATCATAGAAGTTCGAAAAATCTAACATATCGTCGCGTTAAGTCGTAAACCACGTAAGCGCCAAGAAGTCGTTTTTCAGAAAGCGAAAAAAAACTTAATAACTTCTTTAATATGGGTTTCAAAATAATTTTTTTTTGCAAAACATGGCTGTGCGACTCTCTGAAGGGTATAGAAACTTTTTTTTTTAATTTGTTACTTACAATTAATTGTAGCCAAATCTGTCGCTTACGTGGTTTTGGCGCAAACAGCAAATTGCAAATTTCTGTGTGTAAATAAACATTTATTTTTGTATTTATCAAAAACAAAACTTTACTAAAAATGCTCCAATTGGCCTGCAATTTTCATGATTTTTTTAATCTTAAATACAAAAAACTTAGTGGTTTTAACATTTCCAACTTAAAATATAAAGACCATTATATTTTGCATGCAAATGTCATTTATATGGCGCTTACGAGGATGGATTTATTTTCTTTTTTCATACAAACTTGTTAAGATGAGAATGTAGTCTGGTGGCAAATGTTATTTTCTACCATAAAAACCAAAAAATTCAATTTCGAAAAAATGTCGCTTACGTGGTTTAAGAAGAAACGCGACGATATGTCCCAGGGTAGAAGCATGTGGAATTAATTTCCTGTTTTTTCCAATTAAATAAATCAAAACTAAAAGAAATTTACTTTTAATTAACAATTACTAATATGTTCATCTATACATCTTAAATAAAATGTTGCTGGGTCTTGTCATAATCATCTAATAAATTACGCATTTAAAAGTGTTTTCGGTGTGTGTGTCCGTGCTTTTTTATTCGATATTTAATAGCGAATGTTTGTTTAAATATTCGTAGCCAAGACAAATTGTCAATTTTTTTTTGTTCTCAAATACACTTATTATTTGACTGGCTTGATCATTTGCCATATAAATACATATATTTATAAGTAAGTGTATTCCAATAATTAAATCTGTCAAACTTTAAATAGCGTTCAATTAAAAGCGCACAACAGCAACAAATTCTATAGAAAATTCATTAAAATAGAAAATAAATGAACAAAAATTAACGTTCTGATTACATCACATAAGTTTAGTTATGAACATGAAATTAATTTAAATTGTTAATAATTTTGTTGCTGTTGTTGTTGTTGTTGTTGTTGTTTTCTTTTCACGTTGTATTTAATAAGTTGAATTTAATAATTATTAACGGTTGGCCTGTTCTATACAATAATTATACTTTTTATTTGTTTAATTTATACATGAGTGCGAGTATGTGTATGTGAGTGTGTGTGTGTGTGTGTGTGTGTGTGTAAAATAATGTTTATTTAAAAATTGTGAGTGCAATATAAATTATGAAATTATTAAATCAAATGGCAAACAATAAAAATATTAATGTTTTTCTAAAGATTTTTATCGAATTTAATTAAATAAGGCAACAATGGATATAAGTAATTGATGTAATAATTGTGTCAGCAACAGTTTGCTGTAATAAAACGCTTCTCAAATCTGTTGCAAATAATTCAAGTTTTAAGTTTAAGTTTTTTTCAATATTCTATAACACACTGTGTAATTTTTTAAGTCATGGCAAAATAACCATATACAGACACCACTAATTCATAAAAGACCAAAAAAAAAGACCCCTGTCTCCCAGTTTTGCCCAAAGTCCTACAGGTTTTTTTTTTATGGGCCCTCAAAGATGTGGGGCCTCGATGTCATTTTTGCAAAAAAATGATCATTTCCCTGTTCAGGTCCGCAAAATTTTCGGGAAATTTTTCACTTTTGCGGCTACCTAAGCGCTAACTAAACGGTGTTAAGAATCATTCCTAGGAAGTTCATATGTTCCAGAAAGTTGTTTACTGAGATCTAAGGTTCATTTTTGTAGTTGATTGTTTCCTTGAATTTTGAACGGTTTGCTACCTATGGACCTGAACAGGGGAAAAGAGGTAAAAAAAATTAAATTTTTTAAAGTTTTTTGCGATTTTGACCTTGAAGATGAAGTTTTTTTGATTTTATATGTTCACAATTTTTGTTCTTTATGACAAGAGCTACAACTTTGCCTCAGAGAGTATATCAAAATTTCAAACGGTTTGCAAAATATGAGCTTGAGGAAATGATCATTTTTTTGCAAAAATGACATCGAGGCCCCACATCTTTGAGGGCCTACAAAAAAAACCTGGATGACTTTGGGCAAAACTGGGAGACAGGGGTCTTTTTTTTTTGGTCTTTTATAACGTAGTGGTGTCCGTATATGGTTATTTTTTTCCGTGTTGCACTGTGTAACTGCCCATTCCTATTGGAAAACCTTAAAAAATGTTAATTGCTCAAAGACTAAAATTTTTACCTCAAAGAAACACTCGACTTATATTTTCCATAATGTTTTGTTTGCATATTCAAAATTTTCTACACAGCTTTCAAATTTACGCACCTAAAGTGATTTTATTTTTCATGCAACATACACTACACATTTAACTGGTCTCCATTTGGCTTGGAGCAGGCACTCAAATAAATAATAGAGAGATATACATACATATATGTATATGTATGTATGCATTTATTATAGCTGGTAGACATATTCTGTTTATACAACCAAAAGCCGTTCAAAATTTATGTTAAACAAAAATTGAATGATAAAATTATGCTTTAGATATGTTGCCTTCTTATGTTATAATTTAATTGTCTCTATTTTATATTCGATTAACAGTTGGGAATTTGGTCGTTTATTTTATCTCCCAAGCTTACGTATGTGTAGGATAACAACAATATTGCTTAATCAGGAAACCTTCTAAATTTTTTGGGCAAACAAACGTACCTTACTTTCATAGAATTTTAGTGATTTTTTCTAAAATTTTTGTAAATTTTTTTTCGAAAATTTTTTAACATTTTTTTTTTCGAAAATTTTTTAAAAATTTTTTTTTTGAAAATTTTTTTTCGAAATTTACTTGTAAAAATATTTTTTGAAAAATTTTGAAAAATTTTTTGTTTAATATTTTTTTGGAAAAATTTTTAAAATTTTTTTGTAAATTTTGTTTTTAACTGTTCTTTTGAAATCTTTTGTAAACATTTTTTTAAATTTTTTTTTTTCGAAAATTATATAAAATTTTTTTTTTCGAAATTTACTTGTAAAAATATTTTTTGAAAAATTTTGAAAAATTTTTTGTTTAATATTTTTTTGGAAAAATTTTTAAAATTTTTTTGTAAATTTTTTTTTTAAATTTTTCTTTTGCAATCTTTTGTAAACATTTTTTTTTCAAACATTTTTGTAATTTTTTCTTTTAATTCATGTAATCTATATTGTGTTATAATGGTATAGACTAAAGCAGAAAAAAATTCTTTCTAAAAATTTCCTCATATTGACATACCCCCAATGTTTGGTTACCAGTGGCACCCTGTGGGTCTATTGTCTACCTCTTTGTGCATTGCTTTCTATAAAGGCCTTTAATACAAATCAAAGAAGAAAAACCCTACCAACCTAAAAACAAACAAAAAATCGCCCATCGCAGGTGGTTATTGATCTACCGAAAGTTTTATGCACTCCATGCTATCTACTGGTCGTAATCTAATATTTTTTTTAAGCCTGGTACTCTGTTTAGTTTTTCATGCGGAATTCTGTCAATTTACATACATAAAAAATTTTTTAGAAAAAGTCATGCAAAAATGTTGCAGAAGTAGTACTCTGTTTTTGTTTCAGTGAAATGTTTCTGGCAACCTTTTTATCAAAGCTGTGAAATAAAGCAAAGGGGCATTATTTCATGTGGAATTTTTCAAACAACAGTTGATCGCTTGACTTTTGTTAACATTGCTAAAACAATGTGGTATATACTTAAAAACAATAAAATCGTAAAATTCATTCAAATCGCAAGATAGACACCACATTTAAAATGTCAAATTTTCCTTGTGAAATAATAAATGTTGCTCAACATTTTTCACAAATTCGAACAGAGTACTAGGCTTAACAAAAAAAGCAAAGAAAATCATTACAACGGAAAAAATAGAAACAATGTGAAAAAATATAGGCGGACGTGCTGTTTTGCCTACAGCCTCGAATATAATCATCTGATGTTGCTGAATTGCAATGCTAAAATTTTTGACACTATTACTGGCAGAGTTGGTGGGCTTAAATCTTCTGCACCTCGTTCCTAAAATTCTAAAAATTCCTGTTTTATATTCCATTTCGATTACTATTTGCTCCAGCAACAAAATTTTCAAAAAAAAAAAAAATATTTCATGTATGTACATATAGATGTGGCAATCACGCTGGGTATGCGCTCCGCTCCTTCCTTGTCAAGGAGAATTGGAAGTAAAATTCAGTTTGTTTGTTGATTATTGTTTTAAACAACATGGTGCGGTATATGACTTTTCCAGATGGCTTTCTCACTTGGCTTTTTTCTCTATTACGATGATGTCCATCCACAAGAATCTGTTATATGGGATGTAATAGATTTATGTATCATTTGGCTATTAAATTGATCAGGCTACTAAGTTCATTTATAAGACTCTGTTGTGGCCAAAGAGTTGGCATTAAATTTGTGCTTCTTTAACAAGAGTTTCTTAGCCCCGTTCCTTCACCTAGAAAATTGTCGAACACCATCCTCTGGCTTGTGTGTAAAAAACACATAGAGTCTTTAGCGGGTATCGAACTCATAACCCTTAGACTTATAGACTAGCGCTAGTCAGTTTATGCAGGCACTAACTAGACTAACGTTTATGAAGAAGCAGAAACGAGTAGATTCCAACTGGGTGTTTTTATGCTTTTTTTTTTTTTGCTAAAAACTGGAGAGTCTCGATTTCCTTTCAACAAAAAGTGGTTGCACGTAATTTGCATTAATTGCAAATTTTTATAAATTTGTAGTATGATTTCCACGTATTATTAGCTCTTTTTTTTGGTTTTTAATTTATTTTAAATAATTATATATTTTTTGTTTTTCTGCAGAGGTTTTTGTTATTCGAATTTTAAAATTTTAATGGTCATTGCATAATTGCAGCATAGAGTTTTGCTATTTAGTATCTTGGTGCTTAAAGTTATTAAGAGTCTGAGTTAGAGTTTGAATAAATGTTGAGACTGTTTAAAAATGTGTTAATATGTTAAAGTACTTAACTGTCAGAGTGTGTGTGTGTTTGGCTTCTGTGATTGTATTTGTTTTTAAAAGTGCGATTGTACATTTTTTTTTGTATTATTATTGTGCGAAAATTAATTGTTGTAATTAAAGCTTGCTTAAAGGTGATTGTTGTTTGGCCACAGGGTGAAAAACAAAACTTTACACACATAGTAAAGTCATACATAATTCTTTTTTATAATTAATAAAAAATTATTTTAAAAAATAAGTGCAACAACAAAGTTGTTTGTATGGTTTGTAAATGTTTTCTTGCTCACTCACTCACTCATTTATTTTTATTTTTTTCCTTTTCTTTTTTTCGGAATACAGGGTGTGGTTTTGTCTGCTTGCAATGTAACTGCTTGTAAACAATAAATTTGCAGATTAAAACTATAAATTAACTTTTTGAAGTAGATTAATAAATGAAGGTCAATTAAATGAAAACTTGAGTAATATGTTTTTGGAAGGAGACATATTTTTAGCTCAAAAATAAAAATAATTATGAAAACAAAATATTGTTAAATATTAAATTTTGTACTTTAACATAAGTTTGCTTAAAAATGTTATCAAGAATTCTACAGAAATACAAAGTAAATATAATTGCTAAATATTTTTCAAACTGTAACACTTTTAATATTAATTAATTTCAAAATAAATCATAAATGCAGTCTTGTTTGTTTTTAATCCATTTATGAGCTCCTTTAAACCATAATGCAGCAAAATGTTTAATTTTTATTTTTTTTTTTCTTTCCTCTCTAATGCCCCTAAAACATATTGCTGATTTCGTAAGGTTTATTTTTCTCTAGACATTTTTGCATGTATGTACGTATGTTTTTTTTTACTCATATATCCAAGTTTTTTTATTTTATTTTTCATTTTATTTTTTATTTTATTTTAATTGCCAGTTTTTAACACATTTGTCTTAATTTCTGATTTGCATTTAATAATCAAAAATGTTGCACGCGATCTTAATATAAAATTTATTAATACTCTTTTTCTATACCGAGATTTTCTTTCCTTCTTCGTTGTGTCTTAAAACCTAAATGTTGTTCAAAAAAAAAAAAAAAAAAAAAAATCATGCTAATATCTTGCGCATGCGTCACCTTCTTTTTAAGAGTTTTTTTTTATTTTCTCAGTTTTTGCAAGTTTGTGTTAAAATTTTGTTTTTAACCATGTTCTCACACGAACTTATGCTTGTCATTGTTGTTTTTGTAAATGTCGTGCCATAAATCTGATTTCGATTCAATTTTCTGTTGTTCTTTTTTTTCGTTACAAGAAATGAGTTTAACATATTTTTTTTAATTAATTTATTCCCTTGAAAAAATTCTAAGATGAATGTTTGTTTCACTTTAAGTGCTTAAGAAAAAAGCTACTAGATAAAAGCTTACAGCTTAATAGTACTAAAGGCACTCAAGATTCAAAAACTATATTCAAAATTTTTTTCAATAAAATTTTAAATCAAAATCCCCTTTTTATAATTTATGTAACAAAACTGAAACACAAATAAAATTTTTTTTTAATAAATAATATTTTTTTTAAGTATTTTATTATTATTTTATTATTTAATTTTCTTAAAATTAGAATTAATAAAATTCCCAGAAATAGAGAATATATGTATATCCACCCACTTATATCCGCAAATGAGTAACTAGGTATGCCCAGTGCGCTCCGGGAAAAAATATAATAAACTCTGAGAACTAAAAGTATAGCAAAAATTTATCTTGAAAACCCACGTTATTCCCGGGGAACCCTATATCAAACTTAGAGTGGATTACAGTTCTCTAGATATAGGATAATAGTATAGGGGTACCCAGTTCTCCCGTTCTAATCACCAAGATTTAAACATTCCAAATATATAATTTTACAGTTTATATGAGAGATATCATGCCAACTGTTGCCATCCAGTCTGTTTTTTTTTTGCTAAACTATGCGTCTTAACACGATAATATTTTTTGAATTTGTATGGAAGGTGCCATGCCCACTGTCCTAATACATTCTGTGTTCTGCTAGACTATACACATTAGTTTGAAGGTTATTTGTACAAAGTTTTTAAAATCTATCTTTTGTAGTTCTCTAGATACATTATAATAATTTTTCACTTTGTATGGAAAGTACCATACCCACTCTGTTTATCGACTATGCACATTAGTATGAGGTTTACTTGAGCAAAGTTTTTAGACTTCATACAGTAGATTTCTAGTTACATGATAATTATCCACTTTGTATGCGAGGTGCCACGCCCACTATTCCAATACAGTCTGTCTTCAGCTAGACTATGCACGATGGTATGAGGGGTATATGTGCAAAGTTTCAAGAATCTGCCTATTATAGTTCTCCTGGTACACGATAATAATTATTCACTTTGTATGGGAGGTACCATGCCCACTGTCCCAATCCATTCTGTGTTTTGCTAGACTATACATACTAGCATGAGTATTATTTGCGCAAAGTAGTACACATAGTAGTTCTCTAGGTACACGATAATAATTATTTACTTTGTACCACGCCCTTTATTCAAATCCAGTCTTTGTTTCTCCTAACTGTGTATATTAATATGTGGGTTACAGGTGCAAAATTTCAAGAGTCTAGCTGTTATAATTATTTAGCAACACGGTAATAATTTTGCACTTCGTATGGGAGGTACCACGCCCATTATTCCACTCCAGCCAGTTTTTCGCTATGTTATGCATATTAATAAGAGAAATATTTGAACTAAATTTCAAGGTCCAACCTGTTAGTTACTAAGTAACACAATGATAAAGTTTTACTTTAAATAAAAAAAAGTGCCACGCCCACGTGAAAAAAACTAAGTAGCTTGTTTTACAAACCTCATATCTAATAACAAATTGTGATTGTTCCAGGCAGATCGGTTCACAGGTGTAAACATCTATGACTTTCCGACAAGCAAACAAACACTTTTTATATCTTATATATTGAATAGCCGTGCCCACACACGTTGTGTGCGCCCTTGGGTGCGATTTTCCTTTGAAATTAATCCACACCAAATTTTAAGACTTTTACGTATTTAAATTACTTAAAGTACCCATCCCTGAATAAATTTCTAATATTTATATAAAATTCTAAAAATTATTGTAAATGAGTTACTATTTTAAAACAGCGTCATATGTTCCCCAACATTGCTTTAAATATACTGCTTTGAAAAATTAAAGATCCCGTCAAGTATGCAGTACCTATGAATCGGTAAAAAAAAATCGGCGTACTTTCATAGCTTTCCATCCATTTTCTCTTGGAAATAAGATATTTTTGCGGAAAAAAAAAAGTATCCTATATTGGAACCTGGTTACTAAGGTACCTCCTTACATAATTTTGTTAAAATCCAGCCAGTAAATTTTATGTGAAAGGAACACAAAAAAAGACAGACATACTGACATACAGGAAATGAGTTACGATTTTATTATATGTATAGATAGATTAAGTTTATATAAAAAAGTTATATAAGTTTATATAAAATTATAATTGGTGAGATTTTTAAAAATCTCATGACCTTATTTAGTCAGCTTCAGCAGAGACAAGATCTAGCTAATAACCCAGTTAACTCTCTTAAGGCGAGCGACGCACAGTGGATCATTTGAAGAGAAGGCGTTGAAAAATCTACATTTAATTGGATTGTATTTTTACACACGGTTTTTTTTTCGTTCTTTGTTTGCTAGATGGGAATTTGGTCTTTCATTTTTGTTATAAATTGAGAAAATCGATCGATAAGAAGAAAGGAAAAAAAAGGGAATTTTGCACAAATTATCTGACCTTTGATCGGAAAAATTGTTCTGGTGCACACGAACGGCAACTGGCGTATATATAATGAGGTATAGGCATGTGGGGAAGGTTTATTCTATGCAGGATTTTTTTTACTTGATTTGTCAGAGTTCTTTTCTAATAAGTAGGTGATTTGCGTGAAATTTTGACCTTTAAAAATGATTAAAAAATTACTAGATTTTTTTTTTAGCATTTTATTTTGAAAAATGTTTATTTCAAATCAAAATTGATTAAAACCAAAATGTTAATCGTTTAAAAATTTAAATTTACATCGATTTTTTTAATTTTAGAAAAATACTAAAACAGCCCATTTTGGATCCCCTTTTGATTTAACTGACCTATATTTCAATTCAAATAAATAATATAACTTTGAAATCGGTAACCATAAAAATAAGATTTTTGGTCGCCGTACAAAGTGTGTGCCACAGTGCGGCATTCACGGCCGTTAGCAGTCATACAGAAGAAAAATTAGTTAGTTGCTTTATGACTTAATAAGAGCATGACAAAAAAAGTTGTAGTTTTATTAAAACATTAATTATCATTAATGCAGCAAAGTAGTTAAAAATTGTATTTTAACTAGAGAGTGATTTTTTAAGAGCTTGAGAACTTTTTTTAAAAAAAAAACGCATAAAATTTGCAAAATCTCATCGGTTCTTTATTTGAAACGTTAGATTGGTCCATGACATTTACTTTTTGAAGATAATTTCATTTAAATGTTGACCACGGCTGCGTCTTAGGTGGTCCATTCGGAAAGTCCAATTTTGGGCAACTTTTTCGAGCATTTCGGCCGGAATAGCCCGAATTTCTTCGGAAATGTTGTCTTCCAAAGCTGGAATAGTTGCTGGCTTATTTCTGTAGACTTTAGACTTGACGTAGCCCCACAAAAAATAGTCTAAAGGCGTCAAATCGCATGATCTTGGTGGCCAACTTACCGGTCCATTTCTTGAGATGAATTGTTCTCCGATGAATTGTGTGGCATGTAGCGCCATCTTGTTGAAACCACATGTCAACCAAGTTCAGTTGTTCCATTTTTGGCAACAAAAAGTTTGTTAGCATCGAACGATAGCGATCGCCATTCACCGTAACGTTGCGTCCAACAGCATCTTTGAAAAAATACGGTCCAATGATTCCACCAGCGTACAAACCACACCAAACAGTGCATTTTTCGGGATGCATGGGCAGTTCTTGAACGGCTTCTGGTTGCTCTTCACTCCAAATGCGGCAATTTTGCTTATTTACGTAGCCATTTAACCAGAAATGAGCCTCATCGCTGAACAAAATTTGTCACATTTGAACATTTCGAACCGAACACTGATTTTGGTAATAAAATTCAATGATTTGCAAGCGTTGCTCGTTAGTAAGTCTATTCATGATGAAATGTCAAAGCATACTGAGCATCTTTCTCTTTGGCACCATGTCTGAAATCTCACGTGATCTGTCAAATACTAATGCATGAAAATCCTAACCTCAAAAAAATCACCCATTACCAAAGAAACGAAGCAACATGTTGCTGTAATTATAATTAATTTGTGTTGCACTCTCAGCATCAAACTTTGTTTTTTTTCCAGAAGTGGAGTACTTGTATTTATTTTTTTTCTTCATCACAAATTTAACAATTTCTGTAATCACACCTTTAACGTTTAAAGCCAAATGTTGAAAAATTGTTCCAAATAATTTTAACATATTTAACTTGTTATAGAAAATTACCACAAACATTAAAAACTCTTAAAATTGCTAAAGTCTGCCATGTCTTTATTTTTTATTTTCATTTTTTAACATTAATTTTAAATTGCATATTTTTGCTATGGAAGCAGCTATGCTATGCATATATGAGGTGTAAAGAGAGAAGTTAATTTCAATTTGAAATGATTATACAATTTTGCATTTAAACGCCTTTAAGTAACTGCTCTACCTCGCAACTAAACGTGCAACATTATGTTGTGCTTTTATGTTGTTGATTAAACACAATGATCTTTTTTGTAGTTGTAGCTGCAGTCTTGTTTTTTTTTTTTTTTTTGTAAATAATGCATAATATACCTCATTATGTCATTTAACTTTATAGTGTTTTGTAGTTAATGAAAAATGTATAAATGTTGACAAATACAGCTGCATCATGTGTTAATGTTAGGACCGGGAAAATATGTTTGGCCCTTTTTTTTATTATAATAAAAGCTTTATTTCTCATTACTAATTTTTTCTCCTAAGATTGTAATAATTTTAAGTTTGTTCATATAAAGAAAAAAAAAAAGGCTCTTTATATTTAAAACTTATAATCGTTTTTAGCCTATCAATACTGCAGCAATTTTTTAATTTAAATAACAAAAAAATAGAAAAAAACTTTGGTCCAAAATTTATTTTAACGCCTCATAATATATTCTAACAATACATACATACATATTTGGCATTTAATTCTGCAACAGCAGTCAAACAATTTTGTCTTTGATATAAGTTTATGACTAAGTCATAGCACGGTTAATGCGAAAGTACTACAACTATCTGCATTTATGTCACACATAAATATAATTTTTGCAAATTTCATTTTAAGCTATTGGGTGTTATATTTCAATATTTTGTTATACATTCTATGATCTGCATCTAGTTGTTAAAACTCCTATTTATTATTCCTAGTTTGAAAATAATTTGTTGTTTTTATTAAAAACGTTTAGGTTTGAAACGAGCTTAATGTGTTTTAGTTATTTGTTTAGAAAAAAAATTTTGTTAAATGTAATTTGTCTATAACAAAGGTATGGAAGTATTTATTGAACAAATTTATTTAAAATTTAAGGTAGTTTTTTTTTTGAAATCATAGCAACATGTTAAAATTTTAGACATATGTTGCTGAGTAAACGACATTGCTTAAAATTTTAATTTATGACATATGTATAAGTACAGATGTTTATTTCAAATTTAATATATTATAAATATGTCTTTTTTTTTGTTTAGTTTTAAGAATATTTATAGATTTTTATTAATTATTTAAAGTAATAGCAGTATTATTTTAAAAGTAGTTTAACTACATGCACGCAACATGTTGCTAAGAACTTTAAATAGCCTTCAATAAACCAAAACTTTCCCACAGTCACAGCAAGATTATTTTTTGATAGATTTTGCTAGAAAAATGAAATTTATTAATCCAAAATTTATTAAAAATTTGTTGTTAGCAACACTTTATTCGGAAAACATTAAAAATACAATCGAAGCTGCACAATGTTATAAAGTATTGAAATCTATTTTTTAATAAAAAAAAAATAATTTTTATTTTAAATTATTGTCAAAATTATTTAGAGGCGCAATATATCTTAGCAACGTATTTATCAGCATAAAATAAGTTTTAAAAGCAAAAATACCAATTATTGGCAGGTAATTGATGCTGTCATAAATCCGATCCGAAGCGATTTTTTATTATATATTTTTTTTGAACGCACAAACCAGTAAACTTCGAAGACATAAACAAACAAATAATAATTGTTTTTAATAATTTTTTGGTTTTGTAAGAACAAATTTAACATATTTTGTTTATTATTAATATACTAGCTGTGCCCGCACACGTTGTGTGCGTCCTGACAATGTTTTGTTCGATTTTGCTTTGGAAGTAATTCACATCAAATTTTAAGACTCTGACGAATTTACTTTATATAAATCTACCTATCCCTGGATAAAATTCTAAAATTTATATAGAATTAAAAAAATTATTGTAAAGCTGTGTAAAAAGTGCATAAAATATTTTAATAGCAATGTAATTCCACAAATTTTAAAACAGTGCCATCTGTTGTGCAAACGCGTTTAAAAAATCCCGTGTTCAATTCATATTTTGTCGTTATTTTAAAGCAGTGCCATCTGTTGCCCAACTGTGTTTAAAATACACCACTTCCAAAAATAAAAATTGCCTTAAAGTATGCAGTACCTTTAAATGGGTAAAAAATGTCTGCCGACTTTTACTTCTTTTTCTCCACTTTCTTTAAGAAATAAAATATTTTTGCAGAAAAAAGTATCTTATATTGGAATCAGGAGACTAAGGTACCTCCTAACAAAATTTTTTTTAAAATCCATCACGTAGTTTTTACGTGATGCAAGCACAAATAGAAAGACAGACAGAAAGGAAATGAGCTAATATTTTATTCTATGTATATAGATTATGGTTAAAAATCATATATTATTTTGAAATATTTATAAAACACATCTTTACGTGTCAAGAATGAGGAAAACAATTTAAAATCATCCCGATTCTAAAAGTTTTATGTGCTCAAAAGACATCTAAAAATGGCACAAACAACGTCATCTAAAGAGAAATCATGCAAATGCCATACTCTTATTTCTATCATTCACGCTAGTATGCGGACCTTGGATACCACTCCGATCTCCAAATTTAATATAAACTTGCCTGTGTAATGTTTATTTCTCGTCAGCTCTATTTTTTTATGGGGCTAAAGTAAACCTATCGAGAACGATAGTAAAGGCTATAAAGGAAAATACAGCTTATTCTCTGATATAAATCCAGCGAAAAGATATGACAGGAGATGACTCCATAATCGTTACCTGGTTCAACTATTAAGAATTTTTGTGAAGTGAAGTAAGCTGAATCCAAAGGCATTAATGCAATTTAAAACAACATGTTGCTTTTCTTATAATGTGAGCTACATTTAAATGAATTAAAATAATTAAAGTTAGGTAAGGTTTAGCTAGCAGTTATGTACATATATCTCAGCTCATTTAGATCAGACGAAATTTGTATTACCTGCCAGAAAGAAAAAGTGTAAGAATAAAGGGAAAAAAGAGAGCATGTTGTTAGAAATGGTGAAAAGATTAGATAAAGAAGTAGAAGAGGTAGAAGAGGTAGGTTAGGTTAGGGTAGGGTAGGTTAAACGGACCGCCCGCAAAAATGCGGAGGCCAATAAGGCCCATTGTGATGCCCCAACGATCATCTACGCCCACCATTCCCTAGAGAACTCCAATACCGTTGGTTCTTGTAAACCAACCGAAGCTTTTCACAAAGCCTAATAGGCTGCTCAGTGTCACATCTCTGAGACAGTCTAGGTCCTGAAATAATCTTTGGCCCAAAAAATTGAGCTTACGTTCTTGAAGAGCCGGGCAGACGCAGAGAAGGTGTTGAACTAATTCCTCCTCTTCCTCATCAATACAACTTCTGCAGCACCCTCCACGAGAGATTCCCATACGCTCCGACATACGTCCAATCATACTGTGTCCCGTTATAGCACCTACCAGAAGTGCTAACGAGCTTTTCTCTAGAGTCAATAGTGCCTTTGTCCTTTTTTGTCATTTGAGGGCAAAGAATTCTGCAAGGGGTTAATTTAGACCATCTGCGAGCCGTTTCCTTTAGCGACTATTCTCCTAGTATGTTAGATATTTCGGCCAAGGGGATATTGATTTCCCCTTGGGCAACCGTCACATCCAGATTCGAACAGTTCCTCGCACATTGATCGGCCATCTCGTTTTCACGAATGCCCTCATGCCCTGGGACCCACACTATCCTTATACGATGTCGTTCAAGTAGGGATAAATATTGTATGCATGCTAACACACATTTAGATTTCACTACTTTTGAATTAAGAGCCTTAATGGCGGCTAGACTATCTACGAAAATATCGATAGCCGACGCCTCCGTCGCAAGTTCCCCAATTTTCCTTGCCGCTACCAATATAGCATAGCATATAGCAGTAGAAGAGGTAAACAACTATTATTTTTAAGTCCTTTCGTAGGGCAATGGCTAAGAAAACGGGGATTGGCCTTAACAAAGAACTATTCTAGCTCATTCTAGTACCGGTACCTATGGGTGAAGAATCCAGTATTCCAGTGCAGGTCAAAGCAATATGTGATCGTTTCCAAATTTTCTTGTTATTGCAACTTCTATAATATGTAAGTTGTATGAGAGACTTACATATTTTCTTATAAGTTTCAAACAGGCAGTGGCCATGTACCTCAATACACCAATTTTAATAATTACTGCTTTCTCGACATCATTAATAATTTTGCCGTATTTCTCTAATTTTACCAGGGCTATTGACCTTTCTCTGAAACAAGTGGAGCCATTAGACTGTCTGGTCGAAATAAATTACAAAGAGCATTAGCTAAGCGCTACCGGTAGACTGGAAGAAGAACATCAAAAAGGGGGCATAATTCCACAACTCTTTGCCCCCGTTATATCCAGTTCCTTTACGTCATGGTGGCCGATTCAACGCAACTCTGAAGAATAATGCTTAGTGTTCTGCATTTAAATTTAAGTATAACCGGCATTTTCAGAATATATTCGGCATAATTTGTACAATTGTAGCAAATTGCTTTGTTCTCGATACAAATACGAATGTCCCAATTACTTTACTGTCCCTGGTACGTTAGCAAATTCTCCGCGTAGTACATATTTTTGTTAGTTAGACGTTGCAGTAATTTTGGACCCTAAAACTTATTTTTATTCAAAATTACTGTATGTAAATTCAAATGCAACTTTTGCTTTCCTTTTTGGAACCATCTGCTATACAATTAACACTACAAAAACATGTTGATTGAAACATTATTCAAGCAACATGTTGCTTACAATGTTTCTTTATATTATTTATTTATTTATTATCATACTAGCTTACAATTAAAATTATAAGATAATAAAGCTCTTCCTTTAGCTCTACAATTTAAATATACATAAAAACAACAGGAAAAAAATTTCTATAATTTCGTTTTTTATAAATTTTTTAGAAACTTTTAACTATATGAAAACTTTCTGAAATGTTGCTTGATGTCATAATATTTTAATAGTTTCTAAAATCAGTTGTTGACAACATCATTACAACTACAATTTATTTCTCGAGATTATTTTTCAAATTATTAAATTTCGCAATCATCTCGAATGGATTATTTAATGTTCATCAACATGTTGCTTTAGGAAAACCTTTTTAAAAACTCAAACACACCGAATAAGACTCTATCTATCTATTGAAAAATGACTCAAAAAAGTGCAAAATATTTTATATCATTTTAAACAGCACATTATATTCTAATTAAAAGGTTAAATATCTTTACAATGAACTCTTTCTGTGCATAATAAATTATTGAAGAATAAAGATTTTATTACAAAGTCAAGTCAGCAAAATGAGGCAAAAAAAAATCATTTCTTTTCTCTTTTTTGTATAAATAAATTTTTATAAATCACAAATTATTTAAATGAATTTAAATTATAACTCATTGAAAAGATTTAGTAACAAAAAAAAAAAAAAAACAGAAAAGAGGAAGAAATAAATAAATGAGGAGGCAAGAAGAAAAGAAAAACGAAACTAACCTATAAAAATCAACATTTAATGATGATGAACATTTAATATTTAAAGAATATTAAAGTACAAATCAATTAATAACCCAGCCAATCACACACACACACACTTTCACACACAAATATTATAATGTAAGTATGCGTGTATAACTGTGTATGTGAAATGCAGGCAGACAAGCCTGTTTGCGAAAATGAAAGACAAATTATGAATTAATTTGGAGTGAAATGAACAAATAAATAAGTAAATATTATTAATAATAAGAAATCAGGGTTAAATTAATCAAAAAATATTAAGACAAATAAATTAAATTGCAATAAAAAATGTTAAAGAGAAAAAACAAACTCACACACTTAAAACAAAGAGTAAAAGCAAAGGCACCCAACCAGATAATTTTTTAAAATGATTATGTATGGGTGCTGTTACACAGAAAAAAATCTGTGCAATTAAAAATAAATGTCTGATATATTGAATATAAAAATATACATAAATACAATTTTGCGAAATTGAATAAATAAATATTAATTAAATGAAAACTAATACGTAAGGAAGACCATGAATTTATATTTAAAAGGTATTTTTTATACCCTTCACCACAGGTGGAAATGGTATATATAAGTTTGTCATTCTGTGTGTATTTTCTACCCTATTCATTTCCGACCCCATATAGTATATATATATTCTGGATCCTTATACATAGAAAAGTTGATTAAGCGATGTTCGTCTGTCCGTCCATCCATCTGGCCGTTTATCTGCCTGTTTATCCATCTGTCCGTATTGACGTTAAATTGTCATTTGCAAAGGTGCCAGACGAGGTACAGAAAATTTAAGCCCACCAATCTGGCAGACAGTCTCGAAAATTTTGAGATTGCAATTCAGCAACATCAGACCATCTCACTGCTGCGGGCAAAAAACTACGCCCACCTATATATTTTCACGTGGTATTTATTTTTTCGGTTGTAATGATTGTTTTTTTGCTTTTTTTTGTTAAATAAATATTATACCGCGACCAAGTAGATGGCATGGAGTGCATAGAGGTCTCGGAGGACCAATAACCAACCCCCTGCATGGGGAGATTTTTGTTTGTTTTTAGGTCGGTAGGGTTTTTCTGCTATGATTTATAATAAAGACTTTTATAGAAACCAATACACTTAGAGATGGCCACTGGACCAACAGGGTGCTCACTGGTAACGTTAAACTGGTAAAGTTAAAATCACATGGGGGCGGTGATGTCAAAATGATAAAATGATTTAAGAATTTTTTGTTTGCTTAAGTCTAATCATTCTAACTCAATATAGACTGCAGGAAGATCCTAAATTTAAAAAAAAATTGCAATAAATTTTTTTTTAAAAAAAATTAAAAAAAAAAAATTGAAATTAAATAATTATTGTAGTTTTTGGCCTTTTTTTATATTTGAATTCTTTTTTTTTAACAAGCACAAGGTCTTTTTTATAAAAATGTTTTAACAATTTTTATTTTCAATATTTCGCTACACCATTGGGTAGCATCTTCAGGATATAAAAATAATAAAAGTTATAAAATTTATATGGTTGAATTTTTTTTTTTTAATTTTGAAACTATTTACAAAAAAATGTACAAAACATTTGCAAAAAGTAATTTTTACACAAAAACTTTTCGAAAAACTATTTTTAAAAAATTTTCGAATATAATTTTACAAAAAATTTTTACAAAGAATTTTCGAAATATTTAAAAAAAAATTCAATATTTCTATGAAAACGAAAATCTAGCACTCATAACGTATTTTTAATATTAAAAATATACATATACATATGTATATATAGAGTAAAATATTTTTTTAAATGCGTTTGATTCTTAAATAAATGACAACTCTGTTTTAAAACCTAAATGTATAAAACATGTAGACAACATCAGGATACCGATTACAAACTGTCAAAAATAAATTATACACGTGTATATTTAAACGATTATTTGTAAGCTAGCAAAGCTACATGAACTACGCGACCACCGTTGTGGCTGTAGTCAACTTAGGCTAATTTATATTTTTGTACGCGACAATTTTATTTTATTCAACAAAAGAAAATGTCTCAAAATTATAAATTGCAAATTCATATACATATAAATACATACAAATATTTATTATTTTTTGAAAAAGTTATTTAATTTTTAAAAGCAAAATAGTTATTTCTACAACAATGTCAGAGTTTACGATGTAGCTGTTCAGTATCATTAAATAGCTGACCACACGGCGACAATTGTAGCCAACGGAATTTGTTTTCATTTAGCTGCTTAGTCGCTGTCTTCTATTTCTTTAAAGCATAAATAATTAGTGTTCTCTCATACAACTTATTTTATAAATAAATTAAAATTTTTTAAAAATTAAACAGTTAACAGTATGGATAATGCTGTAAATGTCTGCATAAATAAAATCACCGTGGTGAATGGTATAGAAGATTCCTCACTGCCGAATATATCACTATTACTTGTTTTAGTTAAAATTTATTTTTTACTATAATTTTAAAAAAATTATCTTCTTTTAGTTTAATAATGATACAAGGAAATAAAATTTGTTGCATAGATAAACTTCGCAATTCGTTGCTAAATATTTAGAGTGTAGCATTTTCATAAAACAAAGCGAAAACAACCCACTTTCTTGAAAGCTGGCATGCTACGGAAGCAGTGTTGGGATCTGACAAGGTTTAAATTGTACTGCCCCAATGAGAAAATTGTACCAAATCTGCATCAGTTGTACCAAAATTTAGCATTTAATAAAAAAACAAATAAAACATACATGCAGTAGCTCGACATTATAGTAGGAAAAATCAAAAAAATCAAAAATCCACCAAACTAACCATCTAAATCCGGTTGAGTATTACTGGAGTTATTTTTAAGAATAATTGAAGAGCTGTGTAATTACCAAAAAAGACCTTTCGATTTTTTAATAGAAAAAAATGGAAAAATATATTAGCCGAATACTGCTGGAAACAAATTGAGGCGATGATATTATATTTCAAATGCTGTAGGTCTTTCAAACTAAAGGCTGTCAAAGTAAATAATAAAAACACTGAACATAAATCAAGTATGTTGCAATTTAAAAAAAAAAAGAAGAAATGTTTATTATTGTAAGAAAAAGTATAAAAAATATTCATTAAATAAAAAAATGTATTAAATAAATTTTATATGAAAGTGTACCAAAAAAGCATGAAGTGTACCAGCGTACCACTGATGTGTCGATTGTACCAAATTTGGTGCAATTGTACCACGAATCCCAACACTGCTACTGATTGAAAATTTTTTTATGTTTTGTTCTCTTTGTGAGAGTCTTGTTGAGACTCTGTATGTAATCACAGACACTCAGAGGTTTCCGTAGGTGCCTTTGGTAAAAGAAACTTCAAAATATTATTACACTTAAAAAAATTTTATTATTCTTTATTTATTTATAACATTAGTAAATAATACAAATTAGCAACTAACTAATGGCGTGTACTTCAAAGTAAAACAGTTTTAGAGTTTAATCAAGGGTATCCAAACTCGTACTTCGATTAAAGATAAAATGCAAAATTTTTCTTCAACTTCGTATAAAAGTGTCATACGACCACAACAACTGTCATCAGGTTAATAATTTTCTATAATCCTGGTATAAAAAATCAGTTGATATTTATAATACTTTTTCCTGTTGCTGTAGTATAATTCAAGTTAATTGCGCTTTAAATACAAAGTCGTTAATTTCCAATAAAACTTGTTGCCCACCTGATGCTTATTATATTAACTACAAAGTCCACATATAAATATTGTTTTAGTTAATAATTTTCATAATTTTTTTAACATTTTAAAAAAGCTTTTTTTTTTTCTTACAAGGGATTTTTACAATGTAACTATGATAATTATTTTAATAAACTAATTATCTAATACATTATAAATATATTAAAAATACTATTTAAAAAACAATAATTCGCAATTAAGTAATTTGCAACAAATATAAATTTTATAATCAGCAATTAAAATGGTAATAGTTTAACAGCTTTCAATGAGTAGTTTATTAACAATGTTTATAGAAGTAATTTAATTATTAAGGAAGTGATAATAAACCTAAAACAGGAAATCTAGAGGCAACAAGTCAAACGATCTTGTCAAAGCTAAAGATCTCTGCACCTTCCAGCAGATCCTATTTACAACATTTTTCAAATTATCTTCAAAAGCGTAAAAGGCAAGTGACAGTACGAGACTCAATGGCAGTAAGGTAGTCGTAAATTAGCAGTTGGATATCAAAATTATTGAGGAACGAAGGAGGTGGAAAAAAGACATACAAGGATAGTGGTCTGTTTCGGTATACACCTAAAAAATAATATAAAAAAATTGTGTAAAGTTTACGAGTGTCTCATGATCATTAGTTGCTAAGAATCAACCATCTCACTATGTGCCAAAAAAAAAAAAAAAATAGAAAGACAGATTAATAAAAGAAAACATAAAAGTAGATAGATGTTGACAGAATATTATATTATATTCATATGTAAACACGAGTTATTCCACTTTTCCTCATCCAAACAAACACTACGCGAAATAAGTTAGTTATCTCCCGGCATATACCCTAATGATGCAGTTGACCATCAACTAAGTGTATCTCCAGTATCATCCAGCATATTAATTTAACTCTTTTTGTTAGTATATATCCAGGCTAATCCCCTTTGCCCCACTACCTAAAGTAGTAGAGCATAAGCAAGCTTAACGCACATTGCAATTCTTCCTTTCTAATCTAAAGTTATGGAAAAAATTATTAGCAAGCAAATTACACACTGTGTAATTTTTTAAGTCATGGCAAAATAACCATATACGGACACCACTACGTTTAGGTAGCGCTTAGGTAGCCGCAAAAGTGCGATTTGCAAGTCCAGGGCCATCAACATTATAAACGGTGTTAGGAATCATTCCTAGGAAGTTCATATGTTCTAGAAAGTTGTTTACTGAGATCTTAGGTTCATTTTTGTAGTTGATTGTTTCCTTGAATTTTGAACGGTTTGCTACCTATGGACCTGAACAGGGGAAAAAAGGTAAAAAAATTGAATTTTTTAAAGTTTTCTGCGATTTTGACCTTGAAGATGAAGTTTTATATTGATTTTATTTTTATTTTTGATTTTATATGTTCACAATTTTTGTTCTTTATGACAAGAGCTAAAACTTTGCCTCAGAGAGTATATAAACATTCCAAACGGTTTGCAAAATATGAGCTTGAGTAAATGATAATTTTTTTGCAAAAATGACATCGAGGCCCCACATCTTTGAGGGCCCTTAAAAAAAAAACCTGGAGGACTTTGGGCAAAACTGGGAGACAAGGGTCTTTTTTTTGGTCTTTTATCACGTAGTGGTGTCCGTATATGGTTATTTTTATCCGTGAATCTTTTATTTGATAAGCAATCCGGATTCGTAAAGAGCAGAAGCTGTATTACAGCTCTTACAGACGTGGTCGAAAATCTGAGAGCTGATCTTTACGAGAGCATGGTCTAATTTTTAGTACTTCTAGATCATAGTAAGGCCTTTGACACAGTCGACCATTAAATTTTAATGACGAAACTTGAGAAACTTTTTTATGTTTCACCTACAGTCTCTAAACTCTTGAACAACTATCTTACTGGACGATCTCAAGTAGTAGAATTTAATGGAAATTATTCAGAAATCCTTAATATAAATAGAGGTGTTCCTCAGGGTTCAATACTTGGGCCTCTGCTCTTCTGTCTTTATATTAATGATTTACCTGATGTGATTAAACACTGTAAAGTGCAAATGTATGCCGATGATGTCCAGATTTATAATAGTAGTAATGAACGCGTTATTCATTCATGTGCGGACAATATAAACAGCGACCTAGAGAGGGTTAATAAAAGGGCAATAAACAACGGATTGTGTATCAACCCTTACAGATCAAAGTGTATTTTCATTAATAAAAACAATAAAACCATAAATGATGACATTAATATAAAAATAAACAATGATATCATTGAGTTTGTAAGTTACTGCAAAAACTTGGGACTTATATTTAACAATAAGCTATCTTGGTCAAACCATATAGCGTCTTCAGTTGGTCGAGTATATGGAATGCTTAGGAACCTTTTGGGCCGTCAAATATTCAACGCCACTAAATATAAGAACACTGCTTGCTAAAATATATCTTCCACCTGTCCTTCTATATGGTTGTGAAATTTATGCAAACTGTTCCAGCTGTGATTTTAATAAACTTAAAGTTGCTTCTAATAACATAGCAAGATATGTATATAACAAAGGACGAGTTGAATCAATTTCCAGATTTTCGTAGCAAATTTCTTCAATCTTCTTCTTTTGATAATCTTCTAAAATTTAGAAACCTCATCTTCCTACATAAAATTATCACATCTCGGCAACCAATTTATCTTTTTAACGTATTAAGATTCGAAAGATCTGGGCGAGGAAAAAGATTAATTCAGCAAAAATATAAAAGCGCATTCTCACAACGTCACTTTTTCATCTATAGCATTAGTCTTTGGAACCAGCTACTAATTCAAATTCAAACTATTAGCAACGCAAACCGATTTAGAAATGAACTTCTTAATTATTTCGGATAAATTTGTTTCTCTTTCATTGTGTTTTGTTCTAGTAGTTATATACTCGTATGGGTATAATTAATTTCCTTTGTTTTTTAATTTTCAATTTTTATCAATTTTTGATCTTATATAATGTTACTAATTTTATAAATATTATTAATTATTGATTATATATAAGTTATTTAAATTATGAATCTGTAATATTGTGCTTTTTCATTAGCACTTTAATTATAAGATATTAATCTTGTTGTGCTAGATTTTTTAACAAATAAATAAAATAAAAATAAATAAAAAAAATAAAATAAAATTTTTGATCTATAGTTTAGCTTGATTAATGTTGTATTAAATCTGCAACCTAAAGTTAATCATTTCTTGAAGTCTAGGGTTGTAGGCTCTTCCCCAATGTCTAAAGAAAAATCTTTATAACTTATAAGGCAAGTGAGCGAAAAGTCTTAACTCAAACTAAATAAAATTTTTCGAGAAAGAACTTTATCCCCTGCAGTCCTAAGGTTGAAAATCTGAAAAGCTTCTATATGTAGTGAGGTCCCAAGAAACGTTGGCGTATATCCCTTAGATCATATCGTATAAAATACTTCTTCCATTTGCCTCTTTTTGACAACTTCATACTCCAGCAACTGTTTGCAACACTCAAATATTTAACACTTATTTCTTGGTATTAAGCCAATAATGCACTGGCATTTGTTTGCACTATTTATTCTCTTAAATTGAAATCCTTTTTCAATGAATATATTTAATGCTTATAATTACAAGAATTTCTTAAGAATTTGATTGTTATTTATTGTATAAAATTAATGGTTTTTACAAAAATCTAGGTTAATTTCGACTATTTTTATTTTAATTTATTCATACCTATGATTTTTATAGCAATCAGCAAGCAGCAAGCAATTATTTATATAAAATCCTGCTTAATACAAATTAAATATTCTTTAAACATACAACATTAAAATCCGTGTTTAAATTCTTTAAATACTTTAAGACATTAAAAGCCTACCTTTCAAAATCACAACGAAATAATAGCGAAAAAACACATTATACATCAAACTTGATATGTTGCCAATATTCGTGTATATAAATTTAATGCGATATTTTAATATTGTTTTTAAATAAAAATGAACAACAAAACTAACAAACAAATCAAAAAAAAAAAAAAAATAAAAAATAAGCAAAAACACTTATCGCAAAACTAATAAATAACACCATAAACGTTCATTACCGTTAAATTACATGAGGAATAACAACGAAATAAATTCAACAAATCAAAGCATTTAAAAATTTTCAAAAAAAAGCTGAGACGAATTTTGTGTATCTTTCTGAAAAATTAAAAAAAAAATGTTTAGCAACATTTATTTATTTATACTTAAAAAAATTTGACACTTAAAATGTGGTATCTATATCGCGATTTGTTTTACAAAAGCCAACAAAATCCAGGTGATTAGCTGTTGTTTGAAAAAATTCGCATGAAATAATATTCATTTTCTGTATTTCACAGCTTTGATAAAATGTTGCCAGCAACATTTCATATGTTTTCCAAAATAAATACCGAGTACTACTTTGTTTTTTCATACACAATTTTGTTGTTTGTAGTTTGACTGCATTCCGCATGAAAAACTGAACAGAATACTTCAACTTGGCTTCAACTTGGAACCAATAGTATTATTACAATTTTCGGAAGATCATAAAATGTCCACTGTTGTGTAAGGGATCTTGCCCTAAATGGTTACCATAGCTTTTTACGAGTACTAACAGAGCAGTTAGTAAGTTTTTCTAAAGTTCGAATTTGTAATAAAATGTTGAGCAACATTTATTAGTTCACAAGGAAAATTTGACATTTAAAGTATGGTGTCTCGTATCTCGCGATTTGGATTTTTACGATTTTATTGATTTTAAGCATATCAAATTGTTTTACAAATGTTAGCAAAAGCAATTTTATTAAAAAATCCACATGTAATAATTCTCATTTGCTTTATTTCGTAGCTTTGAAAAAATGTTGCTAAAACATTTCAGTGTTTTTTACAGTAAAAATAAAGTGCTACTACTGCAAAATTTGTTCATGACTTTTTCATACAAATTTTGTATGTGTGTAGTTTGACAGGATTCTGCATAAAAAACTTAACAGAAAACTGGGCTTAAGAGAAAACAGCTTCTCGAGAAATTTGTGTTCAAAACTCCAAGACCCTTTTTTCCACACTTTTTGGCAGTCGCACAGAAGATATTGTACAACATGTGTTAAATATAATTTACATATAAGGTTTTAAACGTTCAATACTGACACATGGATCGTTAGTATAGTAGACCGCTACAAGTAAGCGATATATTGCTCAGGGTTTATCCCTGCTGTTTCCTTGTAGTAATATTATTGAATGTTAACTAGTCCTTAAGAGAATATGAATGCTATACTGTACTTAATTAATCATTGAATTGAATTGAATGTCTATGTCTACTAGTAGAGCGGGTAGAGTGTGTTCATTTGAATGATGAAGATGGTAATATTAGGATCTTAGTTCAGTTGCCTTTGGATTTGCTTGTACCTTTCCGACTGTATTATATCCCCTTTCATAGTAGTTTTAAGTTATTGATTTCTTCCAGGAGAGAACAGATAATAATAATCCGATATATGCAGTTGGTTCTGGAAAGTTTTGCAGTGGAACAGCAAATGGTTTTTACACTATTAGGGATACATATAGAATTATATTCAAGAGAAATTAAAAAGGGCTCTTCCGGTAATTTGATTGAATCTCATGATGGGCCGTCAAACTGACCTTTACCTAGTTTGGGCACCTGCATATGCAGACTATTTTGGGAACGAACGGACGAATCAACCATCCAGGGCGAGTTTCGCTGACTAGGGCGAGTTTCGCTATGCCGCCTAGCACTATTAGCTACAGCATTTTCGGATATTACCTTCAAAGAGCTAAATAGATTATTCGAACTGCATTTGAAAATGGCAAGTGTTTGGCAGAATTTATATACAGGATCAGTCAAGAAATTTCTAAGCTGCTATCACAGTTCAAAGATTATTGATCGATCGGCACTCCTTTTTAGGACTTTTCTATAATAGGAATTACCTGAGTTCACATTTTGTGCGAATGTTCGCCACTACATTCTTAATACACATTCCTTAGATCAAACATAATAGAATATTTATCTGAGTTATTTAGAACCAGTCTAGCTAACCTTATTAGATATCTTGTGCTCTCTGAACATTAGGAGAAAAACGCATGTGTTTGCGGATCTCTGGTCTAGATATTAACCAGGTTTGATTCCAATTCATAGCTTGTGCTTAGCAAGCTTCCACGTTTCGAAATACTTCTAATCTTACAGTGACCGGTAACAATGTTACTGGTAACAATGTCAGAAGAGATAAGTACTGTCACATAAAGGTACCTGGTATAATCTACCGATCTGATCAGAAAAATATGGATTATCTCTTAAGGCTTTAAAGGAATGTGTCACATTAAAACTGATATGTTTATCAATATTTCTTTAAAACAGAGATCGTTAAAATAGCGCTTGCTCTCTCTCTCTCTCTCAATACAAAGAGAAAAATGCATATTTTTATTTCCTGTAATGTTATTCGAACAAGGCTTATAATCGCTTTTAAAAATCTGAATCTTCAAACATACTTATGGATACTGAATAACTAATGTGTATATATAATTTTTTTATATTAAATAAGGGTAAAAAGTAGTTTTTTTTAATATAGGGGATCACGGATTTTTGTCCTTTTTTCAATTAGACGCTTATTTAAGAAGATACAGCAAAAATAAAATTTTCATATAAAAAATAGATTTTTTTGAAAAATTATGGATTTTAGATTTTGATTATGGATTTTTGTCTTAGACGCTTATAGTATTAGTATTATAATTCTATTTTTTAATCACAGTCTTTTTAATAACAATTTTTAATTTTCAGAAAATAATAACATTATAATAACAATAGTCATAATAATATATAATAATTATAATAATATGTAATAAATTATAAGGATAATAATATTAATTATTAATAATAGCGAAATATTGAGAAGATAAAAATTTTTATAAAAAAGACCTTGTGCTTAAAAAATAGAATTATAAAACTTATTTATTAATGTTTTTTTTTAAACTCCTTCTAGGCTCTAAAACAACTAAACAAAAATATATTTTTATCTACCAGAGTCCTTATATGTAAGTCAAAAAATATTTTAAAATTTTAGTGTAGCGTACCTAATTGTAACCATATCAAGTTTTTATAACTTGCAAAAGAAAAAAGAAACAAAATATAAGTATAACAATTTATATGAAAGAAATTATAGGTAAAATTCAAAAAACTGACGCTAAGTAAAAACAATTTATATGAATTTACCAAGAAACATTTAAACATTTACACGCACTTTACACACAAAAATAAACAGGCAGATACAATAATAACAACGAAATATTCACTTCTATAGACAAACAAACGTACAAGTCATTATAACAAAAAAAAAAGTGTAAAAAAATTTGTTGATTATTACTAAAGATTTACAGAAATCATAATAAAATTTATGTATAAAATGAAAAGAAAAAAAATATTCATGAATGAAGGAGGAGTAGTTGAAAACCTTACAAATGCAACACACATTATTTTACCAGCATGCAACGCATACATTACATACAATTCATACAATTCATACTCATATGGGAGTTTGATTTTTTACTTTTTATTTGAATGCATGTTTCGATAAAATTGTTTGATCCATAATAATGCAGACCAAGACAAAGAGAGAAGAAAAAAAGCTAAGAACAAGCCTTTTAAACAGCCTTTAACGATTTAAACTCTTGAGTGTTTGTATGTCATAAAGCCACCAAATGTGAAGTTTGATTTTTTCCATTTTTTTGTTTCTTTAATATTAAATGTGTTTAGAATTCTTAATGAGTTGGTTGTCATATTTTTTTTTTTTTTTTGTAGAACTTTGAATGGTGAACATTTATAAACTTATTTAATTAAAGGAATTGAAAGGTGTCACACATTACTCACCTTTTGTTTGGTCCAGTTTTTAGTTTGTAACCACTTTATCAACAGATGTGCAGCACAGGCGGAAATGGTTAATCTTTAAATCTTTGGAGTTTGGACGATTTATATAGAAATGATCTGAAAGAAATGAAATAATATAAATTGTATATTAAGCTAAAAATCGATTCCTAAAGATATTATTTATTAATTTACAGGATATACCATTTGCTTCGTATAAAGACGAATTTATACGATATTTTATAATTACTTTGTGGAAGGGTACCCTATTCACCACCTCTATATAAAAGCTTTCTGCTATATTACGCCCTTGTTTTTATACCAAATTAAATTTTTACAAAAAATTTTCTGTAAAATTTTTACAAAAACTCTTGTGTAAAATTTTTCAAAAAATTTTGTGTTTAATTTCTCCAAAATATTTTGTGTAAAATTTTTCCAAAAATTTTGTGTAAAATTTTTACAAAAACTTTTGTGTAAAATTTTTACAAAAAGTTTTCCATATATTTTATACAAAAGAAGATTTAAAATTTTTAAAAAAAATTTTCGATAAATTTATTACAAAAAATTTTCTGTAAAGGTTTTACAAAAAAATTTCTGTAAACTTTTTACAACAAATTTTCTGTAAGCTTTTTCAAAAAATTTTTACAAAATATTTTCGATACAATTTTTACAAAAATTTTCGATAAAATTTTTACAAAAAATTTGCGATAAAATTTTTACAAAAAATTTACGATAAAATTTTTACAAAAAATTTACGATAAAATTTTTACAAAAAATTATGGATAAAATTTTTTTACAAAAAATTTACGATAAAATTTTTACAAAAAATTTACGATAAAATTTGTACAAAAAATTTTCTGTTAAATTTTTACTAAAAATCGATAAATTTTTTACAAAAAAATTTCGATAAAAGTTTTACAAAAAAATTTTTGATAAAATTAAAAAAAATATAAAATTTTTACAAAAATAATTTATAAAATTTTTACAAAAAAAATTTCGATAAAATTTCAACAACAAAATTTACAAAACATTTTCGATAAAATTTTTACAAAAACTTTTAGATAAAGTAATTATAAAAATTGATTGATAAAATTGTTACAAAAATTTTACGATAAAATGTTTACAAAAAATTTCCGATAAAATTTTTACAAAAAATTTCCGATAAAAGTTTTACAAAAAATTTTCGATAAAATTTTTACAAAACAATTTTCCATAAAATTTTTACCAAAAAATTTCGATGAAATTTCAACAAAAAATTTTAAAAAACATTTTCGATAATTTTTTTCTTTACTCAAAAGTCTTTTTACTAATTTATGGGTTTGTTCAATAGTTTTGTGCTGTCTTCTAAATTCGAAGTTATGATCCGATAATTTTTTTCTCGTTCAAAATTTTAATCGCTTTAATATTTTCTCAAATCATTTTATAATAAGCTTATTGGGGTATATAATTCTACCTTTGTCATGATCTTTTCCTGGCTTAGATAATTAGACATCATTACAATTTGGGAAATGGAATTCAAATTTAATATTTTCTCGATTAAAAATTACCAAGTATATAAACACCGGTAGAAAGGTGCCTCCCCACAAAAATTTAAAAATTAAATATAAAATTCAATGTCAATTTTGGTGTTGCTCAAACTCGTACAGAAGAAGAAGAGAGCCAAGACAGAGCCCTATTGACTCACTCATCGATTGACCGGTGAATCGCACAACGTATTACAGAGACATTCAATTTTTAGCAGAATAGTTCATATGTGGAATATGAACTATTCTAAGGTCCAGAGGTCATTCAAATCCAATGTCCACAAAAAACACTACTCCGTCTTTCCTCCTTCCCCAACAGACATCTATACCATCACAAAAATTTTCAAAAAATATTTCATGTACAGAGAGAGATTGATTACAGTTTTACTAAACGCAGAGAAATAATATTATTATTTTTTATGGTCACAGGAACGATATATTGTTCTCTGTAACAATATATAGTTCTGACGAACAAGTTATATTGGATTTAAACAGTAATTTGTTCACAATAAACAAGTTTTGGTTAACAGTTGATCATTTAATGGTCACTAAATCCAAGAAAATTCATCATGGTTGAAGCGAACTGCATACAATTTTTTAAATATTTAACCATAACCAAAGTTTGACTATAAACAAAATATTTTAAGTTTTTTTACCTTTACCAGATAAATCGAATATTAATATGTAGTAAAAATATATTTCCGGTTGCTGGTATTTAATGCTTGTCATGGCCAGCTATAAGATTTTTTATTCATAAAAACAATAAAGAAATCGCCTGAGTAAAAGTATCTGTGAACAAAAAAACTAATAAAAATTGTTTCCCCCTTAAGAAACTAAAGACATCACTTAACTACAACACAAGTACTCAATTAACCACCTGTTGATATGCCAACTCTTTTTTTTTTATTTTTTTCTATATAAAAGTCAGTTGAATAAAGGAAGATTTTACACAACAACAACAAATCACCGTAAAAACTGTAAAAGGAGCAAAATAAAAATCTCTGTAACATAAACAAAAACACTTAACTAAACAATTTCAACTTCACCCCCCAAGAGTCAAATAAAGTCATGAAGAAAATTTTTCCAGCTGGAAAAAAAAAACTGTATAAACAGCCACAAAAGAAATTCCCTTTATGACAAACGTTTGTAGCAAGTAAAATATGTTTACATACATATTAACTGCATTTGTGGCAGGGCAAAAAAAAAAATATTTTATTTGTTGTGGCAACATAAAAACTCACAGCCAACATTTAAAGCAAAAACATCAGCATACAACTTTTTACACAAAACTACTTGTGAATAATGTTTTTTTGTTTTTTTTTTTTTTTTACAAGGTTGCCAAAAAGTTTGAACAGAAATTAAATAGAAATTAAAAACAGTTTTTGTAATTAAATAAATAACGAGCCAAGGCATATTAAGGTAAAAATGTTTGAATTTTTTTATATAGAGATTGATAGTTCAACTTCCATTTAAGGGGAAAAATTTTAAGTTTAACTGTCGAAATTCATATAAGAAAAATTGATAATTTTCGTTTTAATATTTTCCCTTCGTAGTGAGGTTACCTGATGAATGTGCCTTGTAAGGAGCCCTATGCTTTATTTATCTATATAAGAAGTTTAGTTTTTTTTGTCCAAAATTTAAAGTCAAATTTTGAAAAATCATTTTGATAGCAACAAGAGAAATTTTATTTTCTCAAAATTTAGTTTTTTTTTTCTAAAGTGAAAAAAAACTCAAACTCAAACGTCCCCTTTTACATTATGCAACTTTTGTCGCTGCAATTTTTACTTAGTGGGCAAGAGGGGAATTAAGAGGGGTACGCCAATGCATGCACTCTTGAAATTAGTTTTTTGCTCTCATTAAATCAGTTTTAATTATGAAGTTTAATATGTAAACAAATCGGCAATAAAAATTGATATAAACACAAACACCATTTTAAAGAAGAAAAGTTGAAAATTGCTGCGACAAGAGTTGCATAATGTAATTGGGCACTACGTAACTCTGAAAGTAGTTTTACTTTTTTTTAATTTTAAAAATAGACGCAACTAAGTTTTTTGTCTTATAATTTTTCAACTTAAGACGATTTTTAAAGTCTTCAAGGGATATTATTTTTCCCTGTACTAAATGCAGAGCCAATACATGGTTTTTGTATGGTCACATAAATCATGTTATGCGCGCGCTCTGTAGCAATACATGGTTGCTGGAAACAAAATATAGAAGTGTCACGATGTGCCAATTATAAATAATAAAAATCAAATCATTATTATATTTATTCCCAACGTTTCGTTTGTTTTTTGCAAACTTCTAAAGAGGAATTTACAGTTGTGTTAAGCAATACTTTGGTCACGCTAAACAAGGTTTTGATAATACCTGATCATATAATGATTATTACGCTCATGAAGTGCAAGATATCTTTACTATTTTTGGGACCCGATTTGCTCATTTCCAATATTAAAAATCATAAAAATATATATCGGGTGGTTATATTTTAAGGGCCGATATTGAATGTGAACCACACCTAAACGTCAAGTTTTTCTCTGCATATAATTTGACATTTCTCAATTTCAGACAAACTCAATTTGAACTAGAATTTGAAATAGAAAGATACACAATCGAGAAACGCGTTAAAGTTATTCAGACTTATTGTGAAAATGGGCGTTCAAATCAAAATGCATATCGTGCACTTCGTGATTTTTTCGGTCAACTTAATCGTCAAAATGTGCGTACAATCGGAAAAATCGTGCAAAAATTTGAGCAAACTTGGTCTGAAGGAAATGTTAAAACACCAGTGCATGCTCATTCAGCTCGTACTGCAGAAAATATTGCTGCTGTTCGCAATAGTATGGCTGAAGAGCAGTCCACCAAAACTTGCACTTCTTACGCTCGGTTTTGATGTACGAGTACATTATGCATAAAGACTTGCATTTACACGCTTAAATGATGCAATTGACTCAAGAACTAAAGCCTCTTGATCTTTCCCAGCGACATCAATGGTCAGAAGGGGGCAAGAAATGGCAACAGTGGATGATCAATTTTCAAAGAAAATCATCTTCAGTGATGAGGCACAAATTTTCACCTCAGTGGATTCGTCAATAAGCAGAATTGTCGCATTTGGACGAATAATAATCCAAGAGTGATTCTCGAAAAACCAATGCACCCACAAAGAGTGACTGTTTGGTGCGGTTTATGGGCTGGCGGCATCATCGGACCGTATTTTTTCCAAAATGAGGCCGGTCAGGCAGTTACTGTGAGATCATAACGAACTTTTTACGGCCCTAATAGGAAGAAATGGATGTGGAGGATATGTAGCTTCAACAGGACGGTGCCACTTGCCACACAGCTAATGAAAGAATGGCTCTTTTGCACGAAAAATTCAATGGCTGTGTTATCTCACGTAGTGGCGAAGTCAATTGACCACCAAGATTATGCGATTTGACACCTTTGGATTTATTTCTTTGGGGTTATTTGAAAGAAAAGGTGTACTTCGATAAGCCAGCAATAATTCAGGAGCTAAAGGATGAGATAATTCGGCACATTAACGGCATAGAAGCTCAATTATCCTCAGCGTCATCGAAAATTTCGAGCATCGAATGGAGGTGTGCCGGCGAGATCACGGCGGCCGTTTCTACATAAAAACCTTGGTATTGACGTCACCTTTCATATAAACTTTGCAGAAACAAAATCAATTTACGCATTTCAGAGAACTTCAATTTCTAACACAATTCAACTTATATATAGATTTGTATTTGTATTAATGAAGTTTAAAATCATCGAAGTAAATATCGAATATATGTATGTATATGATTGTGAAATTGGGAAGCATTACAGAGTAAAGAAATATTTAACATTGGTATGGTGAAGGGTACAAAAAGAAATATTCTTCAACTTAGAAAATATAAGACGAACATAAGCCTGTCTTCAAAATTTCCCTTCTTGTTACACTAAATATTTTGACTAAATTTAAATATTTATTACTTAATTGTTTTGGATACTTTAACTTTTAATCAGTCAGAGAACAGGTTAAATGCAACCCTCAATGAACTCTGCTTTTTTTAAACGCAGACTAAAAGGCAAAGCTTATTACGGAAACAAAAATCACATCATTAAAACTGGTTTTGATTTCCTAAACGATAAAATCTATAACTAAGTATGGCAACCTTGGGTTTTCAAATCTTTTTTTACATACATATAGTACACAGAGATTTAAATATGTTTGCTTATATCCCGTAAAGAAAAACAAAAAATGTAAACAACATATCAAGGTTAATTTCAAACGCATCATCACAGTTAGATGTTAAAGATTTTTTTCTTTCATATTCTCTTTGCCTCTGTAAAACATACACCCAAACACACATGTTTTAAGCATAAGCACTCAGCCACAACAACATAGATTTTCTCACACTTACAAGACTTGTAAAAAAAAGGAAAATTGTGGAAACCAGCTTTAAATATCTGTTGCCTTGATACTACAAAAGCAAAATTGTTCTTCCTTTATCTCCAAAATTGTTCGTTCTTTCTAAGGGTTTTAAATTTACAGAATTACTGTTTTTTTTCTTGTTATTGCTTTCTTTGAAATTTTTAGAAAAATGTTTTTTTTTTGTTGTAGCATTTTGCTTGTATGGCTAGAAGTATTACACAGAAGTCGAGAAAATAATATATGGGAACAATGCAAAAAGAAAAGTGACTAAAGTGTGTCTGGCAAGTGTCTAGCATGTTTGGGATTTTTTTTTTTTTTTAACCAAACATGGAGTATAAAAATAACAATTTTGTTGTTGGTTTTAATAGTCCATGTCTGTTTAAAAAAGTCTGTCCTGTATTTCTGTTTGTTCAGCTTTGAGTAAAAATTTTTTTTTTTTGATTTTTACTACAAAAAATAAAAATAAGCTGAAAGGTATTTTTTATATAAATATTTGTGGCTAACTGTTGATTATGTCACAAAGAAATTTTTTTTAACAAAAGTGTGTCAAATATTTTCTAGATTATGATTATGAAGAAATCCTTGTTTGAAATGTTTGCACAGTAGTATCGAGACAAAAATAAATGGTGACAAAATTTAACAGAAGTGGCATTACAAATTGTTAATGTCAAAAGTTATATCACATAATTTATTTAATAATTTAATAAAAAAATATTTTTATTAAAAACCAAAATTAATATCATTAACTAACAAAAGTTTAAACCTTAATCAGATCTTAAAAAGTGATTAGAACTCTATGGTATAAACACTGCTGGAACGAATGACGAACAGTACAACGAACTCGTCGATAAATATTCGTTGCGCAAATTCGTCGATTGTAACACAATGAGTACGAAAAAAATTTAACGAAGAGGCAAAACCTTGTCAGATCTCTGGTTTTCGCTGGACATTTTTATAGTCTTTGGTACCAGATTACATCAACATTCCTGTGACCATATTTCAATAGAAAAAAACATAAATTAAAATAGAAGAAATATTAACAATAAATAAATTTTAAACAAAATTATCCAAATAAAAAAATTTATTTTATTTTTTAAATAAAGAATTTATGCTTTAAATAAAGAAGAAAATAATACTTTAAATGAAAAGTTAAAAAACTTTACAAATTTTAAAAGAAAAATGGGCACTCTGCGCCAATTTAGTCGTCATTCGTCGGTATATAAAATAGAAATAAATCTTTCACAAAATTCGTTACGCACGACGAATTTGGTCGACGCATTGATTGTGTGCTTTTTCATAAACACAAATCTAATTTATTTTTTTGGACGAATATTGGGAACGAAAAATTCGTCGTTTGTCGCAGTTGTGTTCATAGCATTAGTTAGCAAGCACGAACGAAAGAAAGTTCTTATAGTAAGTTGCCTTAACTACTTTGCCTTGATTTCCATTATTTCTTATAAGGGATCAGGTTGTAATGCAATAATTTCAAAATCATTATATCAAAATTGCTTATTGTTGGTTATTTTTTTCCTAATGCAACTAATTTCCTCCTATTCTAGGTTAGGTAAGAGTGGTAGTGCTCATAAAAATAGCCGCTCCGGATACCCAGAGTCTTCATTGTGATTCCATTCAGATAGGTAAACTAAACAGAATAAGTGCTTCTTTCGCGTCCAGCTACCTAAACCTTAGTCATCATCCTATCACCTTGATGATGAAGACGACATCTTTCAAATTGCACCCAAAGATGTCATTTTGTCATCGGAGGCCTGCAGCTTTGCAGTACCGGGCAGTTAAACAATGTTAAGCTAAGTTAGTTAGATTTGTTCCTCCAGTAAATGAATACGTTTTAGATAGTATGTACTACGGTTTAGAGAATACTATTTTAAACGTGCCTTGATAAAAATGTTCTCACAACGAAAGCGCTCGCCAACTGTACCAAACAAACAGCCATTGACGGCAGTCGTCACCGAAAAGTACAGCAGTAAAAAAATCTCTTCATCAATCTCTTATTCATATCCTAGAGAAATCCGTGCCGTACGAAACAAACAGCCAGTGATGACGGTCCTACCCGAAAGGTACGATTACAGTAAACAAAATCTCTTCAACAGTCTCTAATTTATATACGTCCTTGCTCATCCCAAATAAATCCAATGTACCATTAAACCCATCTACTGGTTCTTGTCCTAATGTGGCAATGGCCTGTGATCACACCTACAATGACTATGAGAACTTTAATGTCCGTAGCCAGAATATGCTTATTTTTTGCCAGGTCTCAAATGACCTATAAGGCTCTGCAATATTTCCTAACCTTGTAGGACATACTTATTCCTCCTACTATAAAGATAAATAGAAGCTTATAGTAACACCTAAACGGTGGCCTCAACGATTATAATTTTTCTGAATCAATCATCTTCGAGCCCATTGTGCATTATGGTTGTTGCCCTTAACATTGTAATGACTCGAAAAACAACATAATCTAATTTTATATTCTAAATTTACATTAGAATCGTGATATTCTAATGTAAAGTAATTTTTTATTTGACTTTTTTAAATACATATGGAGCATTCCACGCCAAATCGTACAGTTAAAAAAATTAGATTTTTTTTTTAATTCTTTGTTTGGATTTTTTATCTTAGTGATCCAAATTAGAAAAGTTTTTTAAATTATAATAATTTTGTTGATCCTTTTAGAAAATAATTAAAAAAAATATATGGAAATTGTTTTTGTGATATTTGAGATCTACTTATGTTATTGCCAGAGGGCATGTAATTATTTTTTTTTTTTTTTAATTTACCTATGGTAAGATTTGCAGGGGTTTTTTATTTTCTAGCTGATGAAAATTTGTATTTTTTTTAATAGCCAAGATATAAATTATTGCAAATTTTTATTATTTTTTGTGTGTCCTTTATACACAGAAACAAATATTTTCACCAGTTAAATGTTTTAATTGGTTTTAGATTAAAATTTAATGAAATAATTAATTGATTCAATTATTTATTTAATTAGGAAATTTTTTTTGTTCCGTTTTAAACAAATATATATTTGAATCAATTAAAAAATTAATTGAACGTTAATTTAAAATTATTTGAAACATTTAATTGGAGCAAAAAATTTTTTTCTGTGTAGTTCCTATTATTATTAATGTAAAGGGAATACGAAACAGACCACTTCCATTATGAATCCCTTTTAGGTGTAGTTCTTATAATGCAACACATTTTGAAATGCTTAGAAGATTATAATCAAATTGAGTTCCACAGTAACACTCGTATATCCCTAATAAAGAAGAATGAGATGAAAGTGAAATTTTCGTGGTCGGTAGTGATTTTTGATCTGTGAACTGGTTTCAAAAAAAAAACTATTTTCATAAATTTTGAGTTGTGACTGTTTATGTTTTAGTGTGCGATATATACTTGTACTTGTGCAAATAAACTTGAACAAAAAGGAACAAATTTTATTAAATTTTTTTTTTTAAATTGAACAAAAATATAGAAAAATAAAGCTAAAACCATTTAAATTCTTTTATTTAATCCACCAAACAAAAAGAGAAGCAACTACTCCTAACGAACAAAATAATAAAACTTAATTTATAAAGAAAGAGAGAGGAAGAGAGTTTAATAAAAGCAACAAAAAAAAATAATAATAGACACAGTTATTTTTACAAACCATTAAAAAGTAACCAAATACCGACACTTTGGCAAGACAGCAAAAAAAAAAAACAAAAAAACCAGCAACAGAAAACTTTAGTAACAACTACTTAAACATCATTGCAAACACCTACTCGTGCATAAAACAACAAAACTTAGCAGCAACAGACACCGACACCGACCGAACAAACAAACAATCAACCACAACAGTAGGGAAACTACAAAAAACACATTAGCGACCATAAATAGCAATTTGTACAAGAAGCACAAGCAGCAGCAGCAGCAGCATGTAACCACAACAAAAAATCAAAATAAAATAAATAGCAACAGCAACAACATGTGCTACAAAGTAGCAGTAGTAGTAGTAGTATTGATAGTATTTGCCATGAGTAAAAGTTGATGACGTGTCAACTAGAAAAGTGAGGACATATCACAAGTGTTGGCTGATATTTATGGTGGCGCTTATACGAGTATGTAGTTGTTGTTTTTAAAATGTTTTTTTTTCGTTTCTTGCTTCCTTTAAGTCATGTTAAATGTTTTCTTTTTGGTGTTTTGTTATGTTTACGTTATTATTGTTGTTGTTGTCATTGTTGCTGCTGCTGCCAGTTTCGCCAAGCAGCATGTAGCAAATTTAAAGCGAACAATATGGTGTGCTGCAAATAAAGAAAGAAAGAAAGCAACAACAACAATAAAAGACAACTAAGATAGACGCCTTTTGCTTCCGTTATATTTATAAGTGTTTCTTCGTTTGTCTTCTTTAAGTACAAAATCTTGTGTTTCTTAAACGAAATATAAAAGATTTTATTTTTGCAACCGCGCTCGTCACATTATGTCGTCACTTTTTCCTTTGCAGCATTGATGTTTTTTTTTATACATCACCATCGTCATCATCATCATCATTTATTTGTTTGTTTACACAAACATTCACTACAATTTTAACGCCAACATTCGTGCTTCCTTTTTAGCTTTAGCCAACCACAATGTGCTACACAGTGTGTACCAGGGATGGGAAATTTAATGAATTTTTAAAATTTTTGGTAGATTTCGAAGCCGAAAAATACCACGGTACACCAATGACTCATTTGATACAATTCAAAATTGATGAAGATGATTTTTTGGCAACTATTGCTATTCGAAAAACCTAATATTAATTTTTTACCTTCGCATTATTTTTTTACAAAAATTTCCCATTTTTTCCAAAAACATCAGGTCAATACTTAACTAAGACCCATAAAAAGTTATGTATCTGTGATTTGGTGGCCAAAAGCCTCTCCAGAATACAATTAAGCGTAAGTTGAATGGGGACAAAGTTTGCTTGTATCACTATCCACAGTATCCAACGCAGGCAATTGAGGCAATTTTGGAATTGCTGTCGTTAGACTTATTCATTAAGTCGGCGGCTGCAATATCAGCTTTGTGTATTAAAAGCGATGCCATTTTGCACAGCTTTGGGCAGAACATTTTTCATAAGAGCATTCTGGATCTAGTTAGGAAGGAGGTTAGAAAAGCTCAAATGAATATGGAACACATGAGGAGAATAAAAATAGTCGAAAGGCTGTATCGGTCACTTATTACGAGAGGCATTACACAGAATGAATGCATTGAAAACGATATCAGTATAGACAGTATAGCACGAGCAGATGTATACTTACCTGAGATGAACCTGTCATATAATCTGCGTTTGGGGGAGTACATCTCCGTTTACCAGACAGAATTGCTTTAGTTGCTGCATGCGTTGGATAACCTGCTGGAAGGTGAACATGTACTTTAATCTAATGCTGGAATGTGTTGTAAAACTTAATAGGTGTACCACGGTAAATGAGGTACCTTTCATGTGGGAATGAAGCAGCAAATCAACTAGCAGAAAAGGGATCTGCTATGAGATTTGTGAACCAGAAACCAGAGAAGCACTGGGAAATGGTATAATGAGACCGAAGGTACTACAATGGGCGAACCTGAAAAGGTGAAGGGGAACTACTACATGAAGACAAGCTCTAATGCTACTCAAAGAGCCCCTTGCCTGGAAGGTGTTTAAATATAATAGAAGTACCTTGAGGAGGATAATTGCAGTAGTAATATGTATCATTTAGCCAAGATGAAAATCGAAGAAGATGATACAGAGGCTGAGATGGTAGCGCACATTATGTGTGAATGTCCAGCACTGGCTAGCATAATACCTAAAACCACGTACAGAAACTTATTAAATGTTGATAGAAGGGGGATCTAAACTTTGGAAAAATGCTAGCAATTACTTTAAGACTCGGTGATGAGAAAGAAGGCCGACAGATACCAGTCGACAGTATGAAATCACTAAACTCAAGAGTAAAGTGGTAGTAAGTGACTCAATGAAAGTAAGGTTGTCGTAAATTAAAAGGAGTTCTCCTATATTCATTGTGGTCGTAACGGGTTCGAAAATAGACTCATTAAGGAAGTAGTCTGCTTCGATATTCCTCCTAGATTAATAATAATTATAACAACTTAAGGTTCAATTTACAGGAAGCCTAGCCGTATAAAGATAAACCTTTGTGTTTCCTGTGAGATAATAGTAAAGCAAGTTAAAGACACCTGAGTATCTCTCACAATTTATGAAGCGTTATTTTCTCAGTGGCAAAAAGTAGAACTACTCTTGGTCGGAGGGGTAAGAAAGCGACTGAGTACTATTACTGGAAATAGCTTCATTAGTATATGTACATACATATAAAATTGTTAGGCAAAAACAACCCTTGTCGTTGGACACATGCACAAGGGAATATCCTGCTTTCCGATTGCTTTATTCTTTCTCTTTCAGGAGGAACCAGCCACAGTAAATATCGACGTAAACATCCGATTGAGATATATTTTATTGAAAATATATTGTAAAAACTTAATAATTTGCGCTCTTAAACTATTAAAATGGATTTAATACGTCCTTTTTGCTTTTGAATCGCAGCAAATTTTATTTTTTATTTGCGAAGCTAATTTCAGGTTATCAATTACAAGACAGAAAACTCGTAAAACATAAACATGGACAAGTGTGATGATGTTCCGCTATTATCTATCTAAGCAGCAAACGGCCTCGATTATAGATTTCTAACGAACTCTATTAGGGACAGTTCTTGTGGGCTTTTTTTATTTAACTAAAAGCGGCTACTTATATTTGATTTACTGCTGCGGAACGCCGACTTTTGCGACCGTTGCTTTGCAGGTTGTACGATTGTCATTGTCTTAATTATGGTAATTGCCGACCCTAATGAGGTCACACATTAATCCAACCATATTCTCTTATTTTAATATCTTCATGCATTAGGATTTGGTTTGTTGTACGATAAAGGTTTGTGTTGGAACTTGTGTAGGGCCAGAATAATCGCAAAATTTGTCTAAAATTTGTCTGTTTGTGAAAGTTTGTAGCTGGTTGATAGATGTTTGTTTAAGTACCCCATGTCTTACACTCATAAAGTAAGACGGGTTTAAAAAAGGTATTAAGAACTTTGGTTTTTTTATATTGTGGAGAGATCATCTGATGTCCTCTCTGAGTATGTGAATACCATTTCTGGCTTCGTTAATAGGCACGAACATGGCTAGTAATGACAAAATTCTGCTAAATTTAAGAAAAACTTTTTAAAAGATTTTTTAATAGCTATGATTTTTCAAAAAAATATATATTTAATACCGCAGGCATCCTGACAATATTTTGTTCGATTTGACTTTAAAAGTAATCCACAGCAAATTTTAAGATTTTTACATATTAACCTTATATAAAGGCACCCATCCCTGCATAAACTTCTAAAATTTATATAAAATTCTAAAAATTTAAAAATTGTTGTAAAGCTCTGTAAAAGGTGTTTAAACTATTTCAATAAAAATGTAATTCCACAAGGTTAGGTTAGGTTAGGTTTAAAAGGGTTGTGCCAAACATGGCACATCCACTCGGAGACCTATTGGTCCATTGTGATTCCCTTCAGCTAAACTACAACAAAACTAAGAAAATTTTGGGGAAAAAGAGAGCCTTATTATGCTTCCTGCCACCTATCACTCAGCCACCCGATTTCCTTGATGAAGCCGACGACATCCTTGATTTTACATCGCGCGATGTCGAAGAGCCCCTCGATAAATCTATCACCTAGCCATCTAAGTCTGCGGCTTTGTAATACCGGGCAGTGACACACGATGTGCTTCCAGCTCCTCCTCATCCTCACACAACCTACAGAAATCTGGTGTGCCGACGACCTAGTTTCTAGCCATTGCCCTAATGGCGCAATGACCTGTGATCAACCCTATCACGGCTCTTAGAACCTTCTTGTCTAGACCTAAAAGTATCTCGGTTTTCGTAGCGTCCAGTCTAGGCCAGATTGACCTTGACACTCTGCAATCCCCCCTTACTTCCCAAGACACGTTGATTTTCCTGACTACCCAGTCTGATATCATCCTGTAGTAGTGACTAATCGGTGGCTTAACCGATTCTACCCTAATTGAATTTACCCCTTCCGAGCCCAGTCTCGCAAGTTCATCAGCAATCTCGTTGCCCTCAACATTACAATGGCCCGGGACCCAACACAAAGTTAAACTACAAATCAAATACAAATTTTATTCAATTGGCTATTTGCCAGTATGTTATTCGTATTTTGTCATTATTTTAAAACAGCGTCATCTGTTGCGCAACCGTGTTTAAAATAAACCGCTTTCAAAAATAACAGAGGCCTTAAAGTATGCAGTTCCTTTTGCGGAAAAATATAATCCTATATTGGAACTTGGATACTAGAGTACCTCCTCACAAAATTTTGTTAAAATCCATGGAGTAGTTTTTAAGTGATGCGAACACGAAGAAGAAGCATAGACAGATAGGAAATGAGTAACTATTTTAATTCATGTATAGATATCAAAGGTTCTGAATAAATATTAAATAGTGGTATCTAATCCACATTTGCGTAAAGAATTCTATATTTTTGGAAATCCCTTTACTGCTTTTCTGCCTTCCTTCAAATACTTAAGCTTTGAGTAAATTTCATTATAGGGTTTTTAAAATTCCTCGTCTTTACTCAAAATCTCAAGCTTTTGCATTTCGTTTTTATTTTACTCCATGAAAAATAAACGTTTTATTTCTTTCTGAGCTGCTGGTATCTTAGACGTTTGTCATGTTTGTTTGTGTGGCCAGTACTGGGACTGTCTCTGCAATGCGTGCCGTGCTGCTTGCTATTTTAGTCTGTTCCATTTGTTAGTTGTTTGGAATTTTTCGCTTCATGTTTCAGTCGTTTATGTTTGTTTTGTTGGTTAGTGTTTGTCTTCTTAGCCATCCATATTAAATGGAAAAAAAAAACTTTACAGCATTTATGCGAACAGCAAGATTTGTTTGTGATGATAAAAATCTCAAAAATCTTTGGTATGTTTTTGCAATTTTTCCTTTTTCGTTCATGAAATAATTTAATTTTTACTTTTGGGTATTTCTTAATAGAAGGAAGTATAATGTTAAGTTATAAAAATAGTTTAAATTTCTAATTTTATTTGGCCATATACGGACATCACTACGTCATAAAAGACCAAAAAAAAAGACCCCTGTCTCCCAGTTTTGCCCAAAGACCTCCAGGTTTTTTTTATGGGCCCTCAAAGATGTGGGGCCTCGATGTCATTTTTGCAAAAAATGATCATTTACTCAGGCTCATATTTTGCAAACCGTTGGAAATTTTGATATACTCTCTGAGGCAAAGTTGTAGCTCTTGTCATAAAGAATAAAAATGAATAAAAATGTGAACATATAAAATCAAAAAAACTTCATCTTCAAGGTCAAAATCGCAAAAAACTTTAAAAAATTAAATTTTTTTTACCTTTTTTCCCCTGTTCAGGTCCATAGGTAGCAAACCGTTCAAAATTCAAGGAAACAATCAACTACAAAAATGAACCTAAGATCTCAATAAACAACTTTCTAGAACATATGAACTTCCTAGGAATGATTCTTAACACCGTTAAGGTAGCGCTTAGGTAGCCGCAAAATTAAAAATTTCCCGAAAATTTTTAATTTCATTTCGGCTACCTAAGCGCTACCTAAACAAAAAGAACAATTGTTCTTATGACAAGAGCTACAACTTTGTTTCAGAGAGTATATCAAAATTTCAAACGGTTTGCAAAATATGAGCTTGAGTAAATTATCACTTTTTGCAAAAATGACATCGAGGACCCACATCTTTGAGGGCCCATAAAAAAACCTGGAGGACTTTGGGTAAAACTGGGAGACAGGGTTATTTTTTTTTGTCTTTTATCACGTAGTGCTGTCCGTATATGGTTATTTTTTTCCATGTTGCACTGTGTAAATGACGACATTCTGTCTGATCACAGAGTCTATTATGGTAATTGCTGACATTTGCCTAGGGCTAAGGTCTCCAAAGCCTTTTATGTTAGCCAGTCTGCTGGACATACATATAAAATGTGCGCTGCCGTGTTAGCCTTTCTCCAAGCACAGTCTGCAAGTACACCTTGTTTTTTTTTAACTTGGCCAGATTATGCTTGAAGTTACCATAACCTGACACTAGCGCAACTGCAACTTGTAGTAAAAAATATCAGAGTCTTTGGTAAGAATCGAATCCACAAACCCGGACTGATGGAATAGCACTAGCTAACTACTAGCCTGCCGAGGCACCCGCTATGCTTATGAAGGGAGAAGACATTGGGATGATAAGGTGTCATTAATTGAAGCCATTAAGGACTCTTGAGATTTATTTGGATTATTTAAAGTCACTTTGTAACTCTTTACGACACTATCATTATCACAATTAAAAAAGCAAATTTAAGTGGATCTGAGCGAAAGTAGATTAATTAAAAATATTTAAATTTAATGTTAAAATTCTTGCAGTGTATAAGTATTTTAATTCCTTGTTAATAGTCTTTAGTACAATTTTTTAATTTATTCTTCCTTTGGTAAAGAAAAAATATTTTTTTTCCCAAATACTTTTGCCTTATCCAAGCTTTAACACTTTCAAGGTGTTGAAACTTTAAAACAACCTTTCAACACCCACTTAAACGCTTAATAAAAAAAATTAAATAATAAAAATCTCACACATACAAATAAAAACAAGTGTTGAAAATCGTATAAAAACATATCTAAGCCCTCTAAATGAGCCAACCATTATCATTAACGTAAATAAGTAAGAAAAATTAAAAAAAAAAATCGTTATAATAAAGAAAAAGGAAAAAGAAAACCCTCAATGTTTAGCCAAATGCAAAAACCACTGAAAAATATATTATGAAAAAATTAACATTCCAGTGTTTTTTTTTTCTCTCTTTTTTTCTTTTGTTGGGAAAATATCCTTTATTTTTTTTAAATAAAAAACGTTTTACCCAAAGGATGGAAGGACTCTATAAACACATTAAAAGCACAAGAATAGCAAAAGAAAAAAACACAAACTCAGTGTTGTAACCAACATGTTAATTACCTTCTATTTGTTGGACCTTTCAAACATAAAAGCGATGTGTGAGTCTATTTAACTAAGACCCACAATATCTGACCAGTCTAACCTAGAACATGCTCATAAAACAACAGCAACAGCAACAACCAGACTTAAATTAAAATTTGTTATTTGAAGCAATTAAAATTATTATTATAATGTCAACACTTTTGGTAGCCAACTCTGGTATTAAGAGAAAAAACATCATTACAGGAGCCACAAAAAATGAAAAGAGAAAAAAATTTGAAATAATAAAAAGGATTTTAAACGGATACAACCTTTTAACCTGTTTAATTCCAAAGCAGTTAAATAAAAAAGTCAAAAGATTTGCCAAAGAAATCTGTATTTAAAATTTATTGTTGCAACTTGCACCCTTTAAAAAGGGGCAAGAAAACATTGCTGGCAATACAAAAAAAAAAAAAGAGAAAGCAGCAAAAAGGTTTAAATGCCGTCGGCTCTTTTCTCTCTTGTTTTTATTTTTTTTTTTTCTATGGACTTGGCATGATTTAAGATGTATCTTTTATTGGTTTTGTGTTTATTTTTTTTTATTATTTTATTTTGCTTGTCACACAAACGAATGAGGTAGCAACATTTTTCGTTCCGACACATTGTTTCGCCAAACGTATTTACAGTTGAAGTTCAATTTATGTGCAAAAAAATCCTAATAAGCTGACTTTTATATAATAGCGGAGGATCTGTTAGACAAATGAGTTGCGCTTCCTTTTGGTGCTGACTAAAAGAAGCGTTCTAATAGGGGTTCTCTTTCACATATTCCTTGGTGGAACTACACACAACAAATAATGAAAGACTGAGAGTTGCTTGTTGGCTGGTATACGAAACTATACATATAATAAAATAGTAACTCATTTCCTGTCTGTCTGTCTGTCTGTCTGTCTGTCTGTCTGTCAGTCTCTGTGTCCTTCTTTGTTTGTGTTCGCATCACGTAAAAAATATTGGATGGATCTTCAAAAAAATTTATAAAGAGGGACCTTAGTATCCTGATTCCAATATAGGATACTTTCTTTCTGCAAAAATATCTTATTTCCAAGAGAAAGTGGCGAAATAGCAGTGAAAGTATGCAGTTATTTTAATAGTAAAGTATATACATAAACCATAACTGAACACTAGCCACTAACAGATGGCGCTATTTTATAAAGTAAATACATAACTGAAGCATAGTTTAAGGCGGCACTAAAAAAGTGACGGTTTTTGGTGTAGATTGCTTTCAAAGCATAATCGAACAAAATATTGCAAGGACGCTCACGAAGCTAGTTCTTGTCGACTTTTAGTTTCAGTAGAGACTTACCTGAGTCATCTGGTGTTCTACGCAGCTAATACATATTTCTTTGTTTTCTCCTGAGGGCTAGTGAACACTGAACGAAAAGGACAACGATAGCTTGCAAAAGGTGGAGAGATTAAACTTTGAAATTATCCAGTAAAAAAACAATATGCCTAAGAAGATGCATAGATATCGAATCCTCCTTGGAGCTAGATTAGTTAGAAAATATTTTTTAAGTAGGAAGATTGGTATAAGCTTTAAAAATAATTTTTTTGGAAACCAACCCTGTCCAACTATGAAGTGAGAAATCTTTGCATAGAGAGATTCAGCAAACTGCAATGGCTTTCTACCAGCCTAGAATCGAGATTACACCAAGTAATATTTGGAGCCTGCTACTACGTGTAGGCAGGCTTGAATGGTGCCTCATGGGCAGAAAGCCCATTAAGGTGCTCAGATATAATAGAAGTAACTTAGGCTGGTTAGCTACGTTGGTGGCAGGTCAAGGAAATTTCAAGTATTATCTAGGCAAGATGAAAATCGAAGAAGACGGTGCGGAAGAGGCTGATACTGCCTTGCATAAGACTTAGGACCTCTGGTAAAAGGTTGCTAAGTATGAATACCATGGGAGACCTGAACAAATGCCATCAATAACCAGAGAATGCGTAATAAGAAAAACGGCACTGGTAATTATCGACCATCTTTCACATCACGCATCCCATGGTTTTCATATTTAGCAAGCTTCGACAGTCTGAAATCACTCAGGTCAAGAGTAAAAGCTGGTGGAAGTACGTGACTCAATGAAAATATATTATATAATAAATAAATTAAGGTTGCTAAAATTAAGGGCGGATGGACATTGAAAAGGCTCCCTTTAAGGTGGAGATCTGTTTCGATACTCTCCCTACATTAGTTTATAAATGATGAGTTGGATTTTAAATACGTGCTCCTAAGCACAAATAGAGCTAAGGTAAAAAATAAATTTATAAAATAACGGAGTACTCTAAATGTGCTACAGTTAGGATATAGAAACTTCAGATATCAGAAAAATGTTGTGTTAGTAGGCTGTATATAGAAGAGGCAGAGATTGACTAGCATTATAATTAGAACCTCAGGAAACCAACTAGTCTAGCGAGCGAGATCTATTAGCATCTTTTTTAACCCTCGATTAGTTTTAATTGTAAAGAATTTCGAGCTGTATACATGAGAATGTAAAAGTTTGGTAGAAATTAAAGAAATTAATTAATTAATTAATTAAAGAAATTAAGGGTATTAGATACTGAAGCCCTGCATGAGCACAAAAACAAAGCTCATAAGACGCACATTATAATATTTCATTGAATTCATGTCTGTTCGTTGCACACGAGTAACGGTGAGGAGACAATAATCAACAGCGAACACCAGTGAACTAAATTCGATGAGCTTGCAGAGATTCCACAAGAAAGTTTGGAAAAGTATGAGTAAATGTTGCACTTATGTAACAATAATGAACTTGAGTGAGTTCAAGCAGTTTTATGCTTTGTGTGAAATACGAACGCAGTTTAGGGCAATGAACAAAAAAGAGAATTTTGTTACATTATTACTAACGTTTATTTTAAGGCCTTCATTAAGATTAATAAATACAAATAAAACGCACTAAACTTTATCCAAAAGTTCTAAACAAGTACTAAACAAAACTCACTGAGTGTTTCGAACATGAGACGAGTAAATACGGCGCTCACTTTTATAGAGAGTACTTTTTACAGGGTTAGCTCCTTGCGTTTATAACACCAACAGAGGTTTGCTCACTAATAGTATGGTATGGTGTTCAGTGTGTGGGTGTTCAGTAAGCTAGTTTGTATTCGAGTATGATCACTTGCTCTTGTGCTTATGAGCACACTCATTAGATAAGCTTGCTCATGCAACTGTTTATTATATAACCCCCAAAAAGTATCATTTCAAAAAGTACTTATCTTGAATATTCACCAAAAAATTATGTATAAATAATTTTCAAAGTTTATATTTAAAACTTACGTTTTAAAATAAGATCTAAAGAAACAAAAAACATAAAAAGTTTTTTCCAAAAATTGCTTTGAGTTTTCTCTGCTAAGTCGAGCAATTAATTCTAAAACCTTTCTCGCTGTACTTTTTATGTTTGTATTTTTGTTTTTTTATTTTTTGTGCCATTTGAACAGGCGTTAAGAAATTTTAGTAACAATTTTCGTTGCTTTAATTTTTCCTCATTCATTTCATTTTTTGGGGGGTTTGTTAACAAAACTTTCTGTAACTTTTTTTATGTGGGTCATATAGAAAAACCAAACGAAAAAAATCTAATTTGTAATATAGCAAATTGTGAGGCAGGTTAAGTTTTTATTTTAATTTTAGGAGGGTTTATATTTACAAGATTTATATTCACCGTTTTTTTTTTTTTTTTTTTTTTTTTTGTTGAAAGCTGTTGATAAGGGTGGTTGGTTTGTTACATGTAGCATGAGGAGGTTAGGGTAGGTTAATAAAATTTCAACATAAATTATGTAGAACAGTTTGACAACTAAGATAAAATTACAATATGTTTATGAAACACCAAGAAAACTGTTTTCTTAAAACTAAACTTAACATTTATTCAAGAAATGTTTTTGATTTTTTAAAGGTAAAAAAAAAAAAATAATAATTTTTAAAACTAAAAACAACTTCTTAAAATTTAAAATATTTTAAACAATTTGCTATGTTTGCTCCATTCAAAAGGTGACCTGCTTTTTATAGAGAGTTTAGTATGCTTAACGAAATATAAGAGTAGTTACTTGTAGTACCTATTGTGCAGAGGATAATGCCTTGAATCATAAGTATATAACTGGTTCTTGACAATAAAAATTTCTTAAAATAACAGCATTTCTTCTTGTTTTCTAATTTTGCTAAAAACTTGTTGCCCTTAAGCTTATTAATGGCACAGAACTGATGCAAATCAATTCTCTTGCATAAAAACACTTAGATATTTTCACTTCTCATAAAGATGAAATAATGAAACAAAACCATAAAGAGTTTTTTCTTTCTTTAATTAAGTACTAAGCAAACATCAAAATAATTTTTTTATGACAAGCAATAAAACAAGAAAACGATATAAACTGCATTTCAAACCAGTGCATTTAAAAAATCGCTCACATGCCACACATTCAATGCGAGCAATCAGACACATGTATAAAGAAAACACTTAATTGAAATCGAAAATTGTCCTCATACTTACACATTTAGTTAAACACAAGTAAGTACTTGTCGCCGCCGGCGTCATGTTGTCAACTGCAACATGGTTTAAATAAAATAAAATTTGTGGTAAATAGCAAGCAACATGAAACTAAATATATGTGACTCATAAAAAATAGTGCGTAATTATGGAAAAATTATGATTCTTATTACAAAAAACAAATTATAGTGTAAGTGCAGAGGCAAATGCCAATTAAACGAGGGCTGTCTCACAATTAACGGTTAAAGAAAAGAAAAAAGAAGAATAATCTGAGATAAAGTCTATTTGTTTTTCGTTTACAACAAAGCAGTTTTTTAGCACAACTTCAATATAATTTTTATGTTAAAAATTATTACAATTCCCAGCAATAATAGACTCTATTGCCCTTATCCAAAAAAAAAAAAAAAATAAATAAACAAAGTCTGCTTCAAGCCTTTAAATTTTATATGAAATTTTTATCTTAAAGTACACTTTATTTCTTTTACATAAAGGTATATGTCTTTATTGTTGCAAAAATATTATGTTTAGTAAAGCACTGCATGAACACAATAAAAAAGCTCATAAGACGCTCACTATAATATTTCATTGAACTCATGTCTTTTCATTGCATACGAGTAACGCTGAGTAGACAATAATAAACAGCGAACACCGGCAAGCTAAATGCGATGAGCTTACAGAGTTTCCATAAACAATAAATATCAGTAAATGTTGAATATAATAACAATAAACTCGAGCGAGTTTAAGCAGTGAAAACCGAACATAGTTCGAGTGTACTAACAAAAAACACAGAATTTTTTAACAACATTGCTTACGTTCATTTTAAGGCCTTCTTTTATTAAGAAAAAAAATAAAAAAGTCCAAAAGTTTAACACAACTACTAAACAAAGTTCGTTGATAGTTCGTTGTGTTTATAGCCTAGTACTCCGTTCGAATTTGTGAAAAATGTTGAGCAACATTTATTATTTCACAAGGAAAATTTGACATTTAAAATGTGGTGTCTATCTTGCGATTTGAAAGAGTTTTACGATTTTATTGTCTTTAAGTATACCACATTGTTTTAGAAATGTTAACAAAAACCAAGCGCTCAGCTGTTGTTTCAAAAATTCCACATGATATAATGCCCCTTTGCTTTATTTCACAGCTTTGATAAAATGTTGCCAGAAACATTTCAATGTTTGTCCACAGAGTACTACTTCTGCAACTTTTTTTCATGACTTTTTCATAGAAATTTTTTATATATTTAATTTGACAGCATTTCGCATAAACAGAGTACCAGGCTTATTATACGAACAGAGGTTTGCTCACTAATAGTATGTCATGAGTAGGCAGGTGTTCAACAAGCCTAGTTTGTGTTCGACTATGACCGCTTGCTCATGAGCTTATGAGTGCATCCACTATATGAGCTTGCTCATGCAACTGTTTAATGTGTAGACCAAAACACAGCTGCCAGAAAGGAGCTGTGTTTATCTTTGTTAAATCAACAGAATCATTTTAAGTCATTTTCACCTAAAAAGAAAGCAATACAAACTGCATTCATGGTGAAGAATAGTTTCAAAGTACTGCGTTTTGTATTGTTCTTAAAAAATATTCCTTTCGGCCAGGGACTATTCAATATCCAATTATTGGTGAGTTTGTGAATAACAGTAATCCACTCAATGTCAAAGTTGTGAACCACTACGATTTTCAACCTTTCAATTTTATAATTATTTCACTCTACATTTTACTGTACCGGAATTCAGGGTCCATAAAAGAGAGTATATTTTAGCTTTCATACCAATAAGAGTGCCATTTCATAAAAAAGAGTTCTATAAAATTATTTTTTTTTTTGGATTTTAATATCGATTGATATTTCAGTAGAATTGAAATGAAATTTTTTTTTTCAAATTAAAAAAGGGATTGATTTTTCTAGATATTAGATATAAATATTAAATCAGCTGATATTCCCTAAAGTTTAAACTTAAACTGCTTAACGTTTCCTCTCTACTTTTCTTAATCTCAATTTTTTTTAATTTAACAGTATTTATACCTCAAGTCGTTTAATTCTAATTCCACCCTCGTAATTAGAGAAATATATGCTTATTATAAAGCGGTATAAGTCGGGAATACAATTTAAAAGCAATTTTATATCAGCAAATAACATTTGGTTTCAATAATAAATGACTTGCTGTTGTTGCTGCTGCTGCTGCTGCTTGAGTATTAGCAACCACCACCTACTTAATATTGTTACTTAAAGACATTTTACCATAAATTTTTTAATAGCGGATTTAATTTTTTTGTTTATATATTTTAAAGAATTTTAAAAGCTTTACAAAATTACAAAAAAAAAACGAACATTAACATTATTATTGCATTAATGCATTAGCTACAACAAAGAAAACTTATTAAGTATAATTATGTATGCAAACTGCAAAATCTAAATTAAAAATTGTTTAGATCTTTTTGCAGTTGGTTTTTATATTAAATTTAGTTGATTATATTTTTTTTTAGATATTTCAGCAAGATAATTAAATATAATTCTTAATTGCTTCCACTTTTATTGTGCAATATAAAAGGAACGAAAAAAAAATTTTATGATAGTCTTGTTTGTTTGATGTTGCAATTAAAATAAGGCCATTAAATTTGTGGTGAATTTTTTTTTTGCAACACAACATTACATGTTGCCAGCATTATAATTAGCTAAAGCTATTTCAAAAGTATATTTAAAATATAAACATATAAAAACATACATACAAAAATATAAACATACAAAACAAACAACCATATGGATTTGTCAATTTAAGGCAACATATGGTATGTTGCAAATTACCAAATGGTTTAATACACTACAAAATACTTATTTATTTCAAGAAATTAATACTATAAACTTAAAAGGGATCTTGAAAAAAAAAAATTAAAATAAAGTTGCCTTAATTGGTAATATGTTGCATTGCGCTTAAATAACAATTGTGCACCCTCGAATTTTAAGTGTCAAAGACAAACAATTTATTCAGATCGATATTTCATATTAAATAGCGATTGTAATGCTTACTTTATTTTCTTTGTTTGTAATATCAAACTGGTTTTAGCGATCACATCATGGTTCGATTAAACACATGTTGCTTTAGATTGTTTGTTGCATTAAGTAAATGTTTGAACGATGCAGATGTTACAAGTACAATAATAATTGTTTTGTATTTCGTTTATATTATTTAATTAGAAATATTAAATTAAAGACAAACAATTAAAAGTACTATATTTAACTATGCCGAATCGTTTACACCCATATAAGTAATGTTAAATATTTCCTTACTCTGCTATAAATCCCAATTTTAGAATAATATACATTCGGTTTGAAAATCATAAAAGTATTATGATTTTTAACTTCATTATTACAAATATAATATAAAGATATATAGTTTTTTTAGTTTTATTAAAAATGTGTTGGTTTTTTTGGTTTTATAAACATTTTATCGAAAATTTATTGTAAAAATTTTATCAAAAATTTGTTGTAAAAATTTTATCAAAAATTTATTGTAAAAATTTTATCAAAAATTTGTTGTAAAAATTTTATCAAAAATTTATTGTAAAAATTTTATCAAAAATTTATTGTAAAAATTTTATCACAAGTTTATTGCAAAAATTTTATCAAAAATTGATTGTAAAAATTTTATCAAAAATGTATTGTAAAAGTTTTATTGAAATTTTTTTTTTGTAAAAATTTAATCGATTTTTTTTGTTAAAATTTCATAGAAAATGTTGTGTTAAAATTTAATCGAAAATTTTTTGTAAAAATTTTATCGAAAGTTTTTTCTAAAATTTTTTGTAAAAATTTTATCGAAAGTTTTTTCTAAAATTTTTTTGTAAAAAATTTATCGAAAATATTATTAAAAACTTTTTGTAGAATTTTTCAGAAATTTTCTTTAAAAAAATTTAATCGAAAAATGTTTTCTAAAAATTATATTGAAGTTTTTCTATAAACATTTGATCGATTTTTTCTTTATTATTTTTTTTTTTTTAATTCTATCGAAAATTTTTTTTAAACATTTTATCGGAAATTTTCTGTACAATTTTTTGGAAACATTTTATCGATAATTTTTTGTATAATTTTTTAGAATCTTTTTTAAATTTTATCGAAAATTTTTTCTAAAATATATACCAAATTTTTTTGTAAAAAATTCATTGAAAATTTTTTGTAAAAATTTAATCTAAATTTTTTTTTTAAAGTATAGATTTTTTTTAATTTTATTAAAAAAATTTGAATGAAAATGTTTTGTAAAAATATTTTTTTTATAGGTGTTTATTTATCTTTGGCCATGTAGAATTTGCCTTTAGGAGTATATAATTTTCAAGCTAATAAGGCCTAAAGTGTTTTTATGTAAATAAAAAACAAGTTTTATTACATATTTCCCCAACGTTTCGTGAATTTTATTTATGTTCATCTTCTCGAGTGGTCTTCTATTTAATTAAAGAAAGAAATTTCAACACAGTTACAATTTAAAATTTTTTGTTTAAGAAAATTAAGAAAACTTACAATATGAACTTGGATTACATTAGTATTAATAACAATACTTTTACAAATAACAATAACAAACAAATAAACATGAATTTTTTCCACACACAAACTTAAAAATTAATATCACAGGCTGTTGTTTACAATATTGCAAGTTTGTAACTGGCGCTTAAACCATCTGTGTCCTCTTTGATGTTCATTGTTTCGTTTATGTTTTGCTGGATTCTCAAGCTTTCTATTTATTGTGTATCTCTTTTTTTTATTTTATCGAAAATTTTTTCTAAAAATTTTTGTTAAAAAAAGAAAATTTTTTGTTAAAATATACCGAATTATCGATTTTTTCTTTTAAAATGTAATCGAAAATTTCTAGTTCAAAATTAAGCGAAAATTTTTTGTACAAATTCTATCGAAAATTCTTTCTAAAAATTTTATTGCAGTTTTTTAAATCTTTTATCGGTCATTTTTTTTAATTTTATAGAAAATTTTTTGTAAAACTTTTATCAAAAATTGCGTTGTATGTATTTTTTTTTTGTTTGTTAAATTTTTATCGGAAATTTTTTGTACAATTTTCTGGGAAAATTGTATCGATAATTTTTTGTACTATTTTTTCAAACATTTTTGGTAAAAATTTTATTGAAAATTTTTAATTAAAAATTTTTTAAAATTATTCCGAAATTTTTTGTAAACATTTTATCGAAAATTTTTTGTTAAAATTTATTGGAAAATTTTTTGTAAAACTTTTTTCAAAATTTTTGTTGTGAAAATTTATCGAATTTTATGTAAAAATTTTATAGAAAATTTATGTACTATTTCTCAGAAATTTTTTTTTAAAAAGATTATCGAAATTTTTTTGTAGAATTTTTCAGAAGATTGTTTGTACAATTTTTCAGAAAACTTATTGTAAATATTTTATCGAAAATTTTTGAATTTTTGAATAATTTTTGTGAAAATTTATCGAATTTTTTGTAAAAATTTTATAGAAAATTTCTGTACTATTTCTCAGAAAAATTTTTTTAAAAAGATTATCTAAATTTTTTTTGTACAATTTTTCAGAAGGTTTTTGTACAATTTTTTAGAAAACTTATTGTAAAAATTTTATCGAAAATTTTTGAATTTTTGAATAATTTTTACCGAAAAGTTTTTGTAAAAATTTTATCGAAAATTTTTGAATTTTTGAATAATTTTTACCGAAAAGTTTTTGAAAAATTTTATCGAAAATTTTTTGTAAAATTTTATTGAAATATTATCTGCAAAAATTTTCTGTAAAGATTTTATCGAAAAATTTTATAAAAAATTTTCTGTAAAAATTTTATCAAAAATTTTTTGTACAATTTTTCAGAAATTTCTTTGGAAAAATGTTATCGAAAATTTTTTGTTAAAATTTAATCGAAAATTCTTTGTCATAATTTAATCGAAAATTTTTTATAAAAATATTTTGTAAAATTTTATCGATAATTTTTTGTACAATTTTTCAGAAAATTATTTGTTAAAATTTTATCGAAAATTTTTCTAAATTTAAAATTTCATGTAAAAATTTTATCGATAGTTTTTTGTAAAAGTTTTACAAATTTTTTTTTTTATAAAAGTTAATGGTCTGACTAAGCACATTAGGGATCATATTGAGACCTATTGGCTGCTCTTGGATCCTAGGTTTCAAAACAAATAAAATTACAAGAGCAATACAAAATAAAAAATTACACTTGTCCTAAAGATTGGAAGTAACAGCATATGATATGGTTTACTTCTTTAACATGTTGCTAACATTACTTGTAGATATTAAATATAATAAAATTAGAATTTCAATTATATAAAATTTATCAAAAATATATGTGTAATTAAACACTGAAAAAATATTTCTATTATGAATATTTTTTTTAAAGTTGTAATTAAAAATAATTAAAATTTTGCGTTATATTGCAAATATGCAAGTAATTTCTTTTTCGTACGAAAATGCTCTCGTCATTTTCCTTTTCACTAGGTTATTTAAAAAAAAAACTTTCTTAACATTATACTATTATTATTTTAAATTAATTTCAATTAGCATTTGACGTCAGCAGATCATTAATTTTTTCATTTTTTATTTTTCATTCATATAAAGTCACAGTATAAAAATTTACACATTTCTATCTCTTTTCTCTACTTATTTCTAGATTTTTTTTTATTATTAATATACATAAATAAACATATTAAATGATCACAAATTTATATCTACAAACAACGACAGTAACAGTTTTCTAAGTTAAAATGAATGCGAAAAAAGCACAATTAAAGGAAAACATTGAAGAGTAAAAAAAGTTTTAATGAAATGACCAGAAAATTTATTAAATAGAAAAAAACGTAAAATCAGCACAATACAAATAGAAAACAATCAAAATCAATGAAATGATCATGTATACAATAATATTACTTCATAAAATAATCATAAACACGCACACAATAACAATGACATGCATACATACATACATACATACATACATACATACATACATACATACATACATACATACATACATACATTCAACACTAATAATTACCCCCAGCAAACATGCGATTTTGATGTTTAATTGCGAAAAAATTTGCAAATAGAAAAATTTATTTTTTTCTTAAGATAATGTCAACAGTTCCCGCTTGCTTTTACAGCTGGCTTGCAATTGTATTTGCAAGCGTAATGAATTTTCTTTTCTTTTTTTTTTGAATTTAAATTCTATGAAGGGTGTTAAATTTGAACTAAATAGATATTATTTATTATTAGTCCATATTTCAATGCATCGCGACGTCGCGAATTTACGTCGTTATCTAATAGCCGCAATGAGCAATGTAACTGTATAGAAACCGGAAATAGATTTTAAGGGCCAGAGCCATTCTGTGTGATATCTACAGACAACGCCAAGGTAAAAACTCCTTGAACGGGACGTTTCATTTTTTAGCAACTTTCCTTATGACAACAAACAAAATAAAAAAATCGTTTCAAAATGGCGTTGTGGATGCCACACTATCACACAAAACAAGATTTTGCAACTCTGATCGCACGAAAAAATACTATTTTATGAATTTTTTCAAAAGATTATTAAATCTTACAGACATACAGATACACATACAATTCTAAGCCACACTATCATACTTTTTTAGCACACATGCTAACAGATCGTACCATGATCGTACGACTGATTACGATAGTGAATCATGTTTAGTTTGGTCTTTTATTAAACCATGAATCGACTTATAAACGAACAATGCTTGCGGTTTATTAAATTTTATTATCGAAATTTATAAGGTTAAAGTGCACCGTGCAGTTTCTTGTGCACATGCGCAGTTTGGGCGACCATATAAGTGAACAAGCAAACTTGACGTATTTAGTGTGAAGAACAGCCACAAGCATTGCAAGAACTGACAATGCATCAAGAAAAATGCCGGTGGCCGTTGGCATCATTGGATCGTACTTTTTCGAAGATGATGAAGGCTAGCGCTACACTACGATGCTTAATTTTTTTTTTTTTTTTTGTTTTTGCCTATAATGGAAGAACTGGACTTGGTTGACATGTGGTTTCAACAAATTTACTTTTCTTTAGTAAGCTTCAAGCTTTAAATCGCACGATCTAGGCGGCCAATTGACCAGCCCTAATCGTGAAATAAACTGTTCACCGAACTTTCCTCTCAATTGGGCCATTGTTTCGAGTGCTGTGTGGCATTTTCTAACATTTCTTACTCCCGGGGGTTCCAATTGTCATTGCAGTACATTCTCAAATTCCTTGAAGCGGTTCACTCGGTGAAAATAGGGGCACCAGACGCTAGGGTTCCTAGAACCTAAATCTGGAAGAAAAGGTCTGTGTGTTAAAACACACGGGTTCTCTTCGAGGCCCAACCAGTGCCCAAAGGATTGGTACCACGGGAATTGGTAGCCCCACAGAGAGCATTTCCTCTCTGTGACCGGTTATTGGTGCGGTTCTCTTCGGGGGTACACGTGGTGGTTGTGGTTTAAGATCGATTAATGTAGGTATGGTGCAAGGTCGATCAAGTGTGCTGTTGCACTCTCAACAGACGGAGTTTGGATAGTCTCCAAACCCCTAAGCAAGACGCTATAATATGGATCTAGGATTGCCTTGGATAAGGCTTGCCAGATTATATAAATTGCTACTCATTGTGACTGTATCACACACAAATTGCCATTGGTGGCAGTCGTAAAGAGTTGTTATGCTACACAATGGGGGCGCTAGTTTACGCTTGAATTTCACTCGGTGGTAACACCTCCGTGTGATTAGGCCAATGCGGCAGGTACTCAAGTTAGTCTTGTTCCACATCAACCGTTTCTCTTGAAACGACATGTCAGCCAAGTCAAGCTCTTACATTTTCGGCAAGAAAAAATTGTAATCATCGCACGGTAGCGCTCGCCATTCACAGTAACGTTTCTGCCTTCGTCGCCGATGATGCCACTAGCCAATATTCTACACCAAAACAGTGCATTTTTCGCGATGCTTTCTTGCAATGCTTCTGGCTGCTCTTCATACAAAATATGGCAATTTTGTTTGTTCACGTATCCATTCAGACAGAAATGCGCTTCACCCGCTTAACACAATATTCCGATTAAGAAGTGGATCCAACTTTGTCGGCGCTCATTCAGTGATCCATTGTGATAGGTTGTATGGCTTCTATTCTTGCACCAGCTGTATTTTAAAAGGTTTGACATCCAAATCCTTCCGCAAAATTATTCACGTAGTGGAGTAACAGAGACCCAGTTATTGCAAACGGGCCCGACCCGAATCGATAACTCACCATCATGACTATGAATCGTTGTGAGGAAAAATCAGGAGAGGTTGTCCAGGCACTGTTATTTAACTCAAAATTTCAATGTTCGATTGGTTCACTTGTTGCGTACTGAAACCCAGTATCTCCATTTATATCAAACGTTTGACTTAATGATTGTTGGGTATTTAAAAGAAATTTTGTATTTATTTTTTTTTTTACACGCTACCAATATGTCAACAACAACAACTTACTGTGCAACATTAAGTATTTCTTCGTTTAATTTTTTTACAATGTTATAAAAGAAACATTGGAGAGAAGAAAAAAGGCGAGAAATGTCAGCGGAATTTTAATTGTACTTAATTACCCCTTTTAAGTATAAAGTGTGTGTTTGTGTTGGTGTATGGTTATAACGAGTGATTTTTTAAGAGCTTGAGAACTTTTTTTTTTTTAAAAACGCATAAAATTTGCAAAATCTCATCGGTTCTTTATTTGAAACGTTAGACTGGTCCATGACATTTACTTTTTGAAGATAATTTCATTTAAATGTTGACCGCGGCTGCGTCTTAGGTGGTCCATTCGGAAAGTCCAATTTTGGGCAACTTTTTCGAGCATTTCGGCCGGAATAACCCGAATTTCTTCGGAAATGTTGTCTTCCAAAGCTGGAATAGTTGCTGGCTTATTTCTGTAGACTTTAGACTTGACGTAGCCCCACAAAAAATAGTCTAAAGGCGTCAAATCGCATGATCTTGGTGGCCAACTTACCGGTCCATTTCTTGAGATGAATTATTCTCCGAAGTTTTCCCTCAAAATGGCCATAGAATCGCGAGCTGTGTGGCATGTAGCGCCATCTTGTTGAAACCACATGTCAACCAAGTTCAGTTGTTCCATTTTTGGCAACAAAAAGTTTGTTAGCATCGAACGATAGCGATCGCCATTCACCGTAACGTTGCGTCCAACAGCATCTTTGAAAAAATACGGTCCAATGATTCCACCAGCGTACAAACCACACCAAACAGTGCATTTTTCGGGATGCATGGGCAGTTCTTGAACGGCTTCTGGTTGCTCTTCACTCCAAATGCGGCAATTTTGCTTATTTACGTAGCCATTCAACCAGAAATGAGCCTCATCGCTGAACAAAATTTGTCACATTTGAACATTTCGAACCGAACACTGATTTTGGTAATAAAATTCAATGATTTGCAAGCGTCGCTATTTAGTAAGTCTATTCATGATGAAATGTCAAAGCATACTGAGCATCTTTCTCTTTGGCACCATGTCTGAAATCTCACGTGATCTGTCAAATACTAATGCATGAAAATCCTAACCTCAAAAAAATCACCCATTATGTATATGTCTGTTGCGAGTTGCGAGTTGTACTTCATACAAATGTGTTCATTATTATATTATTGTTGCTGGTGTTGTTGTTGTTGTAGTTAATTGATTATGAGGAGGTTAAAAATGAGTGAAATGTAAGATCATTATGAAGAAAATGTGTAGAGGCGCATACAAACACAAACATATTTGTATTTACAAAGAAGCCTTAATAAGTTTTAAAAATGAAAATAAAAAAACGCAAGTTTTCAATTGTTTAATTACCCCAAAATAATAATAAAAATGACAACTAAATACAACAATACAAACACGTATCCATACATATATTAATGAACAACAAAACACCATATACACCGACGACACTCTTGTGACAAAAAATGTGCTTATAATTAATTAATTCTGAACATTAAATGTTTTTAATTATTAAGCGAAATGTCATTTAAACAGCGAAAAAAAAACGAAAAAAAAATTTCAGTTCATATAATTAACTAAACAACTAATGCCTGGCGGAGGTGTCTGTGCCGCATGTACACGCACACACTCATACTCGTGTTTCTTAGTCAACATGCTTTAAAATTTGTAATGATATTTTTATCATGATTAAAATTCATTTTTAGTTTTAGTTTTATTTTTATTTTAAATTAAATGAGTTTAAGTTAATTTCAGTTTGTTGCCTTTGTTGTTATAATTATTTTAAATTATATTGTTGAAAAAAAAAATGCGTTTTGTGGCCCGAAGAAATTAGATTGTAGAGTAAAAGTGCGTGTCTGTCTCTTCTCTTTTGTTTCACTCAGGTCTGTGTAAGAATATTTAATTTTTGATTGTTATGTGGGTTGTCTGGTATGTGTTGATGGATTTTGTATGAAAAATGTTTAAACATGCAATTATAATTAAGACAAAACAACAATGATAACAACAAAACTATAGAAGCAACAAAGATCTTGCATAATTTCTAAAGCAAAATGTGTAATTTTGTTGCGGCGTTCATATATATTTTTTTTTAATTATTAAATAACTTGCAACATTTGACTAGTTGTTAGTGTTGTTAGCAATGTTAATGTATTCCTAAAGCCTAGTAAAAATTGAGGGCTTTGTCATTGTTATTTAAAGGTAAGTTTCAATCTTGCACGTTGTAAATAATTTTTTCACAAATATTTAATTAATTTAATTACATGCAAGCGTAACGACAGCAATTATTTTATTTTTGTTAACTTGTAAATAATTAAAACAAAATAAGAAATAAAAGCCATGATTTACTATCATACTCAATTGTGCGCTCTGTCAAAAATAGCATGTGTTCTCAAGAAGTGTATTACAGACTATTTGACAGACCTGTACGATTTAATAATCATTTAAAAAATTGCAAAAAATATTTTTTTCCATGCGATAAAAATTACAAAATCTTCTTTTTGTAAAGGTTGTTTTTTATAGAGGTACAGAACTTTAAGTTCGCATTACTTTTCAAGATGGCGACCGATTTAACAGCTGTCAAGTGATTTATTCTCAGTTTGGCTTGGCAATTCATCATGAATGGACTCACGCCTGAACAACGCTTGCAAATATCGCCCAAAACAAGATTACCGTAGTTCCCGATTTTTATAAGCGAATTTTGTTTAGCGATGAAGCGCACTTCTGGTTGAATGGCTACGTCAACAAACAAAACTGCTGCATTTGGAGTGAAGGTAATCCTCAAGTGTATGTCGAAACTCCGTTACATCCAGAAAAACTGCCTGTTTGGTGCGCTTTATGGGCTGGTGGAATCTTTGGTCCGTACTTTTTCAAAAACCATGGTGGCTAGAACGTTACAGTCAATGGTGATCGTTATAGAGCCATGATTACTAACTTTTTCATTCCTGAATTGAATAACCATGTCTAGGAGATGTGGTTTCAACAAGACGGCGCAACATGTCACACAGCTCGTGCCACAATAGGTTTATTGAAAGACACGTTTGGTGAACGCCTAATTTCACGTTTTGGACCTGTGAATTGGCCTCCAAGATCTTGTGATTTAAAACCGCTAGACTACTTTCTGTGAGGCTATGTAAAGTCATTGTCTATGCGGATAAGCCACTTGACTATTTGGAAGACAACAATCGCCGTGTTATTGCCGATATACGGCCACAAATGTTGGAAAAAATCATAGAAAATTGGACGTCCAAATTGGACTACATCCGCGCCAACCGTGGCAGTCATATGCCAGAAATCATATTTAAAATGTAATGCCACAAGATTATCTTTTAGATAAATAAAATTCATGTCAATTGAATAATACATCGTTGTTTTAGTGCAACTTAAAATTCTATACCTCTATAAAAAACATACTTTATATTAGCATCCATGTTGAAAGCCATGTAGAAACGATTTTTTGATTAGGCCTGAATTTTGCTAGATTTTTTTTGTGATTGAATCGTAAAATTGTGTAGAATAGTGAATCCTATCCTTATGAAATACATATGTATGTGTGTATGTATGTATGTATGTATGTATGTATGTATGTATGTATGTATGTATGTATGTATGTATGTATGTATGTATGTATGTATGTATGTATGTATTAGATTGAGTAATTAATTGACAATTTCATTAGCATTGATTTCTAAATTAAGCTAATAAATCTTTTTTTCATTACCATTGTTTTCATTAATGGCAATGCTTTTTAATGAAAAAAGTTACATTAGTAATTATTTAAAAAAACAAAATCATTACCATTAATCAATGATTAAATTACAAAAAAAAGCATTATCGTTATTGGCCACATTTGCTATTAACCTTTTTGTAGTGATGTTTTTATAGTAATTCCACCTCCAATCTCTTCTTTCTTATGATGTGCACTTTTTCATATAAAAACAAACAAAAAAATCATAAAAATATAAAAAATTTCTGAGAATTAAATTTTTATGATGTATTTTTAACCCGTTGGAGAATGTGTAGTACAGATTTTCAAAACTAGAGTGAATGCAATAGTAGTGCTGCAGGCATGAAATTAATACTTTATTCGTAGTTATTAAAACCAAATGCGATCATAAATTTGTATTTAATAAAAACAATGATTTTTTCATCAATTATAATTAGTAATTATACAATTTCATTATATTTCCATTACTATTGGTAAAAACAATTGTAATTAAAAATAAAACAGTAGCATTAAATGGTAGTTAAAATTTTTTTCATTGTAATTATTTGAAATAATTCAATGCTAATGAAAAAATCTCAAGTATTGTATGTATATGTATGCTATATAACGCTATATAACTTTGTTCAATTTAAGGCGAATTCATTTACCATGTGGTGGCAATGGCGAATTCATTAATTTGTCCCACTACTCGAAACATCAAATTTTCTATATCTATAATATTATATTTATTAACTAGACATGCCATACGTTGTGTGCGTCCTGACAACATTTTGTTCGATTTCGCTTTGAAAGGAATCCACACCAAATCTTAAGACTCTTACATATTTACTATAAATAAAGGTACCCATCCCTGGATAGAATTCTTAAATTTATATAAAACTAGCTGTGGCCACACGCTTTGTGTGCGTCATGAACATATTTTGTTCGATTTTGCTTTGAAAGTAATCCAAATAAAATTTTAAGACTCTTACGTATTTACTTAATATCAAGTTACCTATCCCTGGATACAATTCTAAAATTTATATAAAACCAGCTGTGCCCACACACTTTGTCTGCGTCCTGACATTATTTTGTTCGATGTTGCTTTGAAAGTAATCCACATCAAATTTTATTTAACGTATTTTCTTTGTATAAAGGCACCCATCCCTGGAAAAAATTCTAAAATTTATATAAAATTCTAAAAATTATTTTAAAGCTCTGTAAAAGACAGCCGGGAAATGAGTTACTCATTATTTTAAAACAACGCCATCTGTTGCGCAATAAAGATTAAAATAAACTGCTTTCGAAAATAAAGTTGCCTTAAAGTATGCAGTACCTTTAAGTATGTAAAAAATCGGCTTTCTTTCTCTGCTTTTTCTGCACTTTCTCTTGGAAAAGAGATATTTTTTGCGGAAAAAAGGTATCCTTTATTGAAAACAGAATGCTAAGGTACCTCATCACAAAATTTTCTTAAAGTCCATCCAGTAGTTTTTACGTGATGCTAACACAAACGAAAAAAACACAGATGGAAGGAAATGAGTTACTATTTTATTGTATGTATAGATTACCTGATAAGTAAGTAAATATTAGCAAAATGTTTAAGTATTTTTAGTGCCTTTAAATTTTTGATTATTTATTTATTTAAATTATTAAACCTGCTGTAGATTATAAGTCATAAGAATTGGGAAAAGCAAATGCATTTAAATACCAATAAAATTATTTATTTTTAAAACAAACAATATCGATCATATATACATACATATATTTTATAAAAGGTTGTAGTAGCAGCAGTAAAACATTTTTATTGCATTTAAAAATTCTAATTACCTCTTAATATCCTACGCAATTAATGTTTGCATTTAATAAAAAATCTCATTAAATAATTTTATAAATTAGTTTAGAGACTAGTTGCTCTCTGCTGCAATTTATTTGTATTTAATATTTGAAAATGATTAAAAGCTTGCAACACATTACAGCAATATGATATGTATTTATATATAGATGTATTTATTTGTGTAATACCTATTCAAAATAACCTTGAACAATTTATATTTAATGATTTAAGAAACAAACACATTAACTAAATATTTATGGTTAGTGATTTAAAGTAATTAATTTAATAGTTAATGTAATGAAAAATTAAACAAAAACAATATTTAAAATTAAAATAATTTCAAAACTCGATATAAAATTTAGTATAATTAATATAAAAAAATTATTATAACAAAGCAGCAATAATAAAAAAAATCAAATAATAATAAATAGTGACATAGAAATATTAATGCACCCAAGAGAGCTCATACATATTCTTATAGTGCAACACACACTCATACATACTTATGTATATACAACCACAAACAAGTTTAACTAAACGAGTAAACAAATGATCATCTAATCAAATAATCTCAGCAACATTAAAATGTTTGCTGTAGTAGTTACAATACTAAAATATTAAAACGTTTTGTGCATTAAAATTATTATTATTTTTTTTTTCGCCAGAAAATTTTTGTTGTGTGGCAACATCAATGACAATAATAACAAACAATTGTCACACTACTTTTTTTATATATCATTGCTGCACATTGTTTACTACTACATTTAATATTGAGGTAGTAAAGATTTTTAGAACAGCTTGTATTAAAAACGAAGGATTGATTTTATTCAGAAATCCTTTTTATCTTCACACTAATCAATTTTAACACAAATTTGTTTACATGACTTGATTTTGTGATTCCTTACTAAAAATAATTTTACACGACGTGTATTTGTCATATGACTTGTCAGTTTGATAGTCCATATGTAATTTCATGTGTTTGTCAAAATAGCCATGTTACATACGGTTTTAATTTTTGCTATCAAACGTACATGGGTAATTACCTGAGTGACATAACCTACAATATATAATTTTGCCGCCACACAGTTTTTTATTTCCAACCACAGCTGATGCAAAGATGCAAACCTAGTGCTTTTACCATATTTTTAGCGCTTTTGGAACCATAAAAAGCATAAAATAACAAAATATCAAGTTGGCATTACAGGATGTCAGATGCTTTGTCACATCAAAATAGAAAACGTTCTAAATGAAAAATGTCATATGTATTTTACATATGGAAAATACACATGTTATGTTTGAAAGGGTTCACACGACGTGTATAGAATTTACACATGGAAAAGTGACAAGTCATATGACAAATACACGTCGTGTAAAACCACTTTAATAACCAAAAAATAAGTCATGTGTCATAATAGTGACTGGAAGCAGGGCAAAGAATCCTTCAAAAGTTTGATCATGGTGCATTCCACGCCAAATAGGAGGAATTGACAACTTTTCCACTTTTAGTTACTCCGTTTTTCAGCTACACACATTGTTTCAAGTTTTTTTTTTTGAAAACTAGTTCAAGACATATATTGGAGGGAGGTACCTCCCTCAATTGAACTTTGCTTAAGTTCGTTTAATTCTCTCTAAGTTCAAAGTATATTTTTGTTAGAAATAATGTGATTAATTTTAATAAAAAAATTGCAGAATTTTTTTTTAGACTCGAGCAGAATATAAGGCATTTTCTGGATCCCTACATCCATCTTGAGTATTTTTCGCATTTATCTACTTTGTGTGGTAGTGTTAAGTTGTAAACCTCATCTATTTAACCAACCAAACTCCGATCAAGGAATACGAGAAAACTTGCATTCAATCATCTATCGTCAGTCTCTTGAAATTTTCACAGATAATGTATAGCTGTATATGTATAACTTATAGGGTGTTCCGATAGAGAGGTGTTATTCACGAATATGTGTTTATTTCATGAACTGTAGGAGGCATAGACTAAAGATTTACAAACAGTTATTAAAACTAAGTTCCTTTTATCAACAAATCTAAAACCGATAAACCTAAAAATTAAAGGGTGTTCCGATAGTGGTGTAATTTGCATATATAAGGCTTATTTTTTAACCATATCAGATAGACTCTTGAAATTTTCACAAATTGTGTATTACTATGGCCCTTATAAGAACAGTAAAAATTAAAGGGTTTTCCGACAGTGACATGATATGCATGTATAACTTCTTATTTTTTGAACCGTAATAGATAGAGTCTTATAATTTGCACAGAAGATGCGATATGTTGCCACGGCCGCTATGACGATTACTAAAAATTAAAGGGTGTTCCGACAGTGACATGTTTTTCACGTATAGTGACTTATTTTTTTAATCGTAAAAGATAAACTCTTGATATATATTATATAGAAAATATATATATATATAGAAAATAAAAAAAATTATAGGGAGTTCCGACAGAGAGATGACTTGAAATGTTTACAGCAGATGTTGTTCTTCGGCCGCTACAATATATTTGTATAGAAAGTATATTACCATGACCGCTATGACAACAATTACTAAAAATTAAAGGGTGTTCCAATAGTGATGCAGTTTTCGTGAATATGTCTTTAATTTTAAAATTAAAGGTTGCCTCATAAGACATGAAAAAATTAACAACTTGAATTTTTAAAGTTCTACTAAACATAGTGTGTGAGTCTAACTCGCACTTGACTGATTGATGATTTTTTAATATTTTTACTTTAATATTAACCGCCTTATATTTGTTGTTGTTGTTTCAGGCAACCTTCGGTTAGCAATGAGAGCAGCTTGTGTTCATTTGTTTTGCCCTAACATCCTTTTTTAGTTGCTACTAGTCTAATATCAAAGCAAACTTTGTTAGGTAAACTTTGAACTTTGATAGCTTTGACAGTTTATTCTTTCCTTCTAGGTGGTAGACAAAAAGCTATAATATAATTTATGATTTCAACCCCAGAGTATACACTAAAGGATCGAATATGTTCTGTGGTGTTGGCACAGGTATCTTGATTTACAAGGAACTTGATTTGCGACTCTCATATCGCCTGCCTAAGGGGGCTAGTGTTTTTCATGCTAAAATTCCTGCTACTAGTGAGGCCTGTAGAGTTCTATTTGATAAAAATTTCAGGGCGAATGTCTGAATTTTTTTTTTACAGTAAGACGGGGGTCTTCAGTCTCTGATATCATACATTACCTTTTTGTCGGAATTTTTTTATAATCAGACAGCTCTGCAGTCTGTGCTATCACACATTACCTTTTTAGTTCTGATGCAATTATACGTTATCGACGCTGAAACGTCAGGCTAATGTAACGACATGTTCTCGCTGGTTACTGGGGTAGGCTCAGCGTAGTCCAGGGTCTTTGGTAAAACAATTAACCACAAAATTAAAACATTATTATCTGAATTGTTCGTCTAGAGTTGTGCTGCTGCTCACAATACTTTCCTCTTACAAGATGATGTTCTCGTGTGGTTGTTGCCTTCGACTTAATCGCGGATTTACGACGATTATTATACAGTGATTGTTTTCTCGTTGGGTGTTTCGGATATTCCTTGCAGATGTATCCAACGACAAGAGTTGCTCCCGCAACTCCAACAACGAGTTGCTTATTCTGTTCCTTTCACTGTTGATGTGTCCAACGGCAGTGGAGATATGTCCAATGCCAGTGGCAGATCTTGCTACGTTAAGATTATTAGTAGATATGTTCAACGACTCAAATTGTTCTTACCGTAGCACGAGCTGCCGGCTTACAATGCAATAGCGGTCGCTATGCTTTTTGGCATCATTAGAAACAGTAATTTTGGGTATTATCTTCAAAAAACTGAGGTAGGCTGGTGCATACTGAGGTGGCTAACAATGAGCTGTGTTATAATGAAAATGGTACTATCTAATTTATAAATAGATTTGGGAAGGACATATCAAGGTTGCTGGCGGTATTAACTATTATCAGGTTGATGATTTCCTATAACAGGCACTGTCATAGGTGCAGGCTAAGGAGAAAAAATCGACGGCTTTGTGCATTTTCGACATTAATTCCTTCTTTGCAAAATTCATAGAGCAAATATAAAAGACCAGATAATCCAGATTATCTATGGTCACTAAGATAAGAACGAAGTCTACTAACTAATATAAAAAATCTTTTGAAGAGTAGTACTTATAACAATTTTTGGCATGTTTAGAACGATTGGTAGTGCGATAGCACTGTTTCTCTAAAATAAAAATTAATTGGAAAAAATATTTAATAATGAAACCATGAATTTATTTTTAAGAAAATTTTTACATTTTGTTTATAAAGCCTGGTACTCTGTTCAGTTTTTCATGTGGAATGCTGTCAAACTACATACATAAAAACTTTGTATGAAAAAGTCATGACAAAATGTTGCAGTAGTAAGTAGTACTCTGTTTTTGCTGTGGTAAAACATTGAAATGTTTCTGGCAACATTTTACCAAATCTGTAAAATAAAGCAAATGGGCATTATTTCATAAGGAATTTTTGTAAAATTTTTGTGGAAAATTTTTTAAAACAATTTTTTAAAAAGCAATAAAACTGTAAAATCTTCAAAATTGCGAGATAGATACCTCATTTTAATTCTCAAATTTTCCTTGTGAAATAATAAATGTTGCTCATCATTTTTAACAAATTCTAACAGAATACTAGGCTTAAATACAAATTCTTACTATACAACATGTTACAAGTTAAAAAAAAAAAAAAAAAAAAAAATAATAATGTCTCATTTAACAAATCTGAGGGTGCTGTAGCTTAAGTGGTTAGCACGTTGACTCCTAAGCAATGGTCATGAGTTCAAATCTCAGCCGTGGCAACATCAATTTTTCTGATATGTATTAATTTTTCTTTATAATAATGCATATCGTAGCGACCTCCTTCGCCGGTATTACCACATAGCCTAAATCGCCGGCGAAGCAAAATAATTATAAATTGGCTATGCTAGCTTCGAACTAATTCGCCTAAATAACACCAGAGGTGCTGCAATACTGTTCCAAAAATAATCATAACGTGCAATTGCAGTGTTGCCAGAATCGAAGCATTACTATCACTAACCATCTATCTGTCTTATCTACTACTATCCCTTTCCAAAGGAAGTACCACAGTTATAATGTAGGCATTAACTGCCTGAGTGGTACTTCTCTTTACAAAAAAAAAAATACTGATAACATTTTTGTGTTTGTAGCTCTTTCTACAGCCAACTGTTACCACAAAACAAAATATTTTTATTTTTTTTCTATTTTTATCTACTGATACATGCATTATTATGATAATGACAATATGTTGATGAGGTGTAATAACAAGCAGTGATAATATAACTATTTAAATAAATAATGGAAAAAATTTATATATTAAATATTTTTTTCGAAATTAAAACCAACGGGGGATATTTAAATGGTTTTATGGTAAAAAAAAAATATATTTATCTTCTAACTGCTCTATTGATAAAAATCCCCTAGCAGCTTTCAAAAAGGTGTTAGATAGATTGCTTGTTTGCAAATCTCTAGAGATGGAAAAATAAATAAAATAAAAAAAAAATCTATTTAACTCTAGTAAACTGCTCATCAAATTATATTTTACAAATGTGCGTAATTGTGTTTGCTCTTAAGTAATTTTTATTTTTGGTTTAAATTTTATTTAAAAAAGTGGAATATTAAAATTAGATAACAGGTAATATATTGCAAAAATCATAAAATATTTAAAGGGTAGCCTCTCTACCCTTTAAATTATTATTTTAAATAAATTAAGGTACATATTTATCAGACTTGGGGGATATCAATTACATTTTGTAATTAATTACACATGCAATTACTCAATTACATGTAATTGTAATTGCAAATTTTCAATTACAACTACATTCAAATTTTGTTTATGTAATTGAGTTTTTTTCAATTACACTTTGTAATTGAAAAAAATACAATTAAATGTAATTAGTAATTGAAAATTGCCAATTACTACTTATGTAAGTAATTGTTATTGAAATTTTTTAATTACAAGTAATTGCACAGCTTTTCGAACCCTGTTTTGAGGATACTTCACGCATAGCCTTTTCTTTTTTTGCCTCTATCGACTGATTGGTAATGCGCTAATCTATAAGCCTGGGGATTGCGGGTTCAATTCCCGTCAATGACTCTGAGTATTTTCTGCAGGCAAGCCAAGAGCTTCGCAGGTAATAATGTTTTTTTTTTTTAATTTAAATAATTGATTATTTAACTGGGATTTGTGTAATTAATTAATTCTGTATGTTATATCTTGCCTTAGACCTTCCATAATGTCGTTGCTAAAATATTTTTAAAAAATAATTTATGTGTCAGTGAACACAAGTCCATCGTGAAAAAAAGATACTTCGGTTTTCAACTCTTCTGCACGATTCTAATTGATATTATATATATTTTTTTTGTTAAAATTACTTAATGTATATTAATAAATATTAAAATTAATTTCCAGAATTTTTTTATAATTTATTGAGAGCCAAATGATTTCCTTTTAAAGATTAATGGTATTTGCCCTGCCAGTACATGAGAAACTGTTGTCATAAATTTGATAGTAGCGGGTACATCAAATCAAGCCACCTCTTAGGGTGTTCCGGTAGGCTACTAGGTAGTGTGCTAGTCCATCATTCCAGGGTTGTGGGTTCGATTCCCAACAAAGACTCTGGAATTGTCCACTACAAGTTAGCAGGAAGTCCAAGAAAAAGCTTGGATTTAATCTAGGTACCTACAAATCGTTAACTGCATTAGTGATAGGTCTTGGACTGTCAAGTTTTATCAGGCCAAGTCAAAAATCGAGGTATGATGATACTTGCAGATATAGAAAAGCTCTCGACCACGGGCAGACACATATTAAATGGCATATTTAATGAAGATGTTGTGGAGACCCTTAGCCTTAAGCAAATTTTAGCAATTACCATAGACTCTGTGATAAGTAAGAATGTCGACATGTATCAGTCGATAGTCTGAAATCACTACAGTCGAGATCAAAAAGCTAGTGACAGCACCAGTTTTAATGAAAGTAAGGTATTCGTAAAATTTCAATCGGATACCAGAAATCATAGAGGAAAGTAGGTGGCCAAAAAAGGACTCATTAAGTTCGTAGTCTGCTTCAATGTCCCCCTTAAAAAATTATCATAAAAAAAGCCAACTGTTAGCTAGTCTTAAGAATAGTTTGATAATGATGTTCTCTATCATAGATAGTCCTAAGACTGGTTTGATAATGATGTTGTCGGATTGGAAATTCCACTTCATTTTTATTAAAATTTTCTTCCTTTTCAAATGTGCTCTTTGGTAATAAAATCTTTGATAATAAAATAGTTGCCAATATACCCCCTTTAGGTATTTTCTTCGTTTTCAACTGCTTAAAAAAGTACATCAGTAAGACAGGTTACAAATAAAAAATATTTTTTTTTTTCAAAATTATTCGCGTATACTTGAAATTTTATTTAATTTGTAGATCGCCCTAGTATCGCCCGCTGAAATTAAATTATTTGGAAAAGTTGTTCTAAAATGCTTAAGAATTATTTCTTGTTCTCCCATTCTTTGTAGTCTGACCCTATCTAGGTTAGATTTTTTACCAAAATTACTGTTCATATTTTATAATATGAACAGTAATTTTATCTATAATTAAAAACATCTTAAGTAAATTACTTACTGACACCTGTTTCTCAATTAATAGAAAATTAGCAAAATATTTTTATAATTTTATTCTTACACTAAATAAATTCTCTACAAAACTACACACATTTTAACACAGAATTAATCTTTGCACAATTGCTTGTCTTAAGTTTCAAGCTTTATATCACAGTTATTTGGGTTTACAAGTGCTCGCTACACGCTTAGCTATTGTAAAAAATATATGACGCAATAGACAATTTCCATGAGAAATTTTAAATTAATTAAGTGGGAACTTAAAACTAAATAAAACTGTTAGTGTGAGTCGAATTTGCACTTGAAGGGTTGTAAACCACACGCACAGATCTTATTGGAGTTTAAACTTCTGCTCATGTGTTATTTTATGTTAGGGGGCTCGTTTTAGTATAGGTACTAAAGCTGACCCCTTCTAAATAACAAATACTAAATTCTGTACCAATGCCACTTGTTAGCAATACGATTATTAGGACCATCATGGGGTCCCCATCAACTCACGCTTAAAAGTTTCTACTTTGCAGAGATATATCTTGTACGGTCATTTACGTATATTCCCTGGTGGTAATAGAAAGCCTCCTAGCACAATGCAGGAGATGCACAAAATACCTGCAAGTTTTAATCTTAGTGTTTCCTAAATTGAATTGATGGTAACGAAGACCACAATATCTGGTAAGCCATTCTGTAGGTAGCTTAAAGTCCCTCTTAAAGAGTGATAGTAGCTATACGAAAGTACTCAGCTGAAACTTAAGCTTAAAAATCTAATAACCAGGGTAGTGCTCCACGAACTCTATTAATTTAAATTTAAGAATATTTTTAATTATTACCACGTTCACACTCTGTTTGATTAGTTTTTACTGCAGTTTCATATAATAACGTGACCACTTTTTTTGAAAGTATTGAAAAATAATATTCAATGCACGAGTATTTGTTTAATTAATTGACGGTGTTTTTTGGTCTATCTATAACATTTTACGTAATTATAATTTGATATAAGTTGGACTGCTTCATTTTTATTTTTATATATCGCGCTTGATCAACAAGAGGGTATTAACCCAAAATTTTTAAATTTTCAGTAGAGGTGAAAAACTATTTGTTATATTTTAAATTAACTTAAAAATCCGAACATATTATAGTAAGCAAATTCCATTTTTTGAAAATATATTTACAATGTTTTTCTTTTAAATTTCTTACAATTATTGCCAAATAAAATAAAACATTTTTTGTTGATATAAAGGTACTCAAGACACTATCACGCAAATGGTCTCAGATGTGCGTTTCGAGATGAAAGAGTAATCAGAATACGTTGAAATATTTACAGCAGATAGATATTGACGTTGTTAGTTCATTTCTTGCAAAAAGTGAAAATTTAAAAATTTTAAGTTAATACCCTCTTGTTGATCAAGTGCGATATGTATGTATATTCTATTAATTTACTTCTATCAGTTTTACTAATTACAAGCAAAACATAAAAACTTGTTTAATTAAGATAAAATATTTTAATTTTAGTTAGTTTCAGTTAGGGGTTTTATTCGAATAAATATTATTCGATTACAAAAGTTATTTTTCTTTTTTTTTTTTGCCTTCAGATGTGAATACCTATTGTAGGATCACTTACACTGAAATATATAACAAATGATATGCAAAACGAGAAAAAATTCCAAAACTCGGAATTTTTACCGTCTTGGTAAAAAAAAGCGTAAAAAGAGCAAATAAGCCGAAATTTTAAGCAAATTTAAAAGTAAATAATCAAACGTAATTGGCGAGAAAACCCCGAATTTTGGTTTGGAATCGTTTTTATTTTTTTTAATATCATATTTTATCACTTTGTTTTTTTTTTTATTATTATTTTTATCTTAAAATGAAATGTTATTGTTCAGTCTCAACTGTTTCTTATCTAATTCTCAATGTAAAGACATAAAATGTGACAATTAACATGATACTTTTTATTATTCTAGCTGTTAAAAAAAGAGCCATAATATATCAAATTATTTTAAAATTAAGTAAATAAGTAACGCAAGAAACAGCATAAGGTACACACACGGTGCCTGGTTTATTTAATTAAAATATTTTTTAGAAGAGCAACAAAATGTAAAAATTACAATCGTAGAATTCGGTTACAGTAGATAATCTGAAAAACTAAGATTTCATACAAGGCTTCTTCTACTTTGCCCATAAGACTTATTACTTTTACTACCTATGCCCGCCACGTCGTGGGTGTCCTAACAATATTTTGCTCGATTTTGCTTTGAAAGTATCTCACACCAATTGTGAGACTCTTACATTTATTGAGCTTCAGTAATGGTTTATGTATTTACTTTATATAAATAAAGGTACCCATCCCTATAAAAAATTCTAAAATTTATAAAAAATTCTAAAAATTATTGTTAAGCTCTGTAAAAGGTGTTTAAAATATTTTAATAACAATGTAATTCCACAAAATAAAAATACAAATACAAATCAAATACAAATTTTATTTAATTGGCGCCTAATGTTGCGCAATAGTTTTTAAAATATTCCAGTTTTACACCTAAAATTTCAGCACCTTTAAACCGGAAATTGTCTTTTTTCAATGCTTTTTCTCCACTTTCTCTTGGAAATGAGATATTATTTGCGGAAAAAAAGTATTCAATATTGGAATCAGGATGCTAGAGTACCTCCTCACAAAGTTGTCTTAAAATCCATCGAGTAGTTTTTACGTGATGCGAACACAAATAAAATGAAGACTGGCAGACAGATGGAAATGAGTTACTATTTTATTATATGTATCTAGATAACTTAAAACTTTATTTCAAATCATCATGTTACCGACGGCACAATTGATACAGAGGATAAAGGTTAATCAACATTTGACTTTGCAACAGACATCCATTTAGTCTTAGCCAGACCACTGTGCAGATAAATATTTAAAATTACTTTAAAACTATTTAAATATCTCTAAATTAATAAAAATATTTGTGTCTTAAATCACATAATGAATAACTCTGTAGTTTTTAACAATTTCTTTTTTCCTCATTCTTTTCCTCATTTTTATTTCTATTTATCTATGAGCTAGTAACCTTGAAATTATTCTTATCTCCGGTTTTATTATGTATGTTTTTTGTTTACTTTGAAGCAATAAAATTTAAATTATAAATTCTTTAATTATACTCACTATACTATTAAGGAAAAAACTCGCTTTAAATATAAGATCCATTGTCAAACATATAAAACCTTATCTTTTTCTGTTACATAATTGATAATTAAAAAACCACGTTAATTTTTTTTTTTAATATAGCCTTCTTCATTAAATGGATCTGAAGATTATCTGATTAACGTACATTAAAAAACTAAAAAAAAAAATTGTTTTAATTACTTTCAGGTCGTAATTTTTTATTTTACAATCTCTCCCTTCAGCATCGTATAGCTTAGCGCCTATCTAAATCTAAATAATACTTCCCACAAAAGCTGATTTTGTCAACGTTAGGCTCTTGTGTAGATAAAATTTATATTTATTTTTAAAACTCTTTTAAATAAAATATTTTTTATTCTTTAAAATTAAAAATCACAAAAATTTACAATTCACAAAACACAAATGTTTGAGCTGTAGCTCCTAAGGCTCGTACCACACTATAATAAGCCTGGTACTCTATTCAGTTTTTCATGCGGAATGCTGGCAAACTACACACATACATAAAAAAATTGTATGAGAAAGTCCTGAAAAAATGTTGCAGTAGTAGTACTCTGTTTTTACTGTGGAAAAACATTGAAATGTTTCTGGCAACATTTTACCAAAGCTGTGAAATAAAGCAAATGTGCACTATTTCATGTGGAATTTTTTGTAAAATTTTTTGTGACAAATTTTGTAAAACAATGTGGTATATTTAAAAGCAATAAAATCGTACAATTCTTCCAAATATCGAGATAGACACCATATTTTAAATGTCAAATTATCCTTGTGAAATAATAAATGTTGCTCAACATTTTTCGCAAACTCGAACAGAGTACTAGGCTGTACTGAGTAAAATTTGTCAAAACTTAAATATTATGAGAAATCGTGATAGTGTGAAAGCAATCTGTACATATAATAAAATAGTAACTCTTTTCCTGCCTGTCTGTCTGCCTGTCTGTCTGTCTTTCTTTGTTTGTGTTCGCATCACGTAAAAACGATCCAGTAGTTTTTTGTGAGGAGGTACCTAAGTATCCTGATACCAATATAGGATTCTTTTTTCTGCAAAAATATTTTTTTCCAAGAGAAAGTGGAGAAAAATCAGTGAAATCACGCCGAGTTTTTACCAATTTAAAGTTACTGCATACTTTCAGGTATATTTTAAGCAATAATGCGCAACAGATGGCGCTGTTTTAAAATAATGAGTAAGTCATTTCCTGTCTGCCTTTTACAGAGCTTTACAATAATTTTTAGAGTTTTAGGATTTTACCTTTATGTAAATTAAATACGTAAGAGTCTTAAAATTTAGCGTGGCTTACTTTCAAAGCAAAATCCTGTAAAATATTGTCAGGACACACACAACGTGTGTGGGCACAGCTAGTATGTTATAAAAAATTTCGAAAGAAATTTGACATCCCAAAAAACCAAGGCAAAGAAAAATTTTCTTACTAGTGCTGATAGTAATCGAAATAGAATACAAAACGGTAATTTTTGGAATTTTCCGTCGGTTCAAATAAAGGATAATTTTTTTTCGCACGACTATCGCATTTCCGACCACTTGGACACTTTTTGTCGGCAATACCTTCCAATTAGTTAAAAGTCGCTGCAATGACTTTAAGTCATCTCGTAAAAAAATCATACAAAAAAGCACATTCGCAAATTGTTTTCCTGCTGTTTGAGAAACTTGTTTTCCATAAATATCCCATCTCTTTGTGACTGTTCTAAATATTTATTGCTAACCTCTGTCACTCTAACATTCGGACCGGTTTTTTTTTGATTAACTAGATTTGATAGAAGAATGTATTTCAACGGATCAAAACGCAAACCTTTTTTTTTGTAGATGCAGCGCGGTGCTTAGTGAATATTCCTTAATCAAAATGAATAAATTTTTCTCACTCGATTTTCACTCGAAGAGAATGCAACTTTCCGCACTGAATCACAATTTTCGATGTAAATTTGCATGCGTTGTTCTTTTAAAGAGTTGCCACATTTTACCATTATTTAGATTTTCTTGGATCAGCAACAGTTCTTGAAACTTTCCTCATGAGTGTCTTTCATGTTTCATTTAATAAACGTGTCAAAAGTACTTAAGATGTAAGAGCTTATCTGGTGGTAACAGCTTTAATTCTTTCCAAAGTTACTATGTTCGATAAATTTTGTTAAAATATAATTGCAATTGGAATCAGCCGAAAAGTAAATATATTTTTTTTTACAAAAAATTATCAAGAGCTTAATGCCTCCTGGGGTCCTATAAAAAATTATTTAATGGCTGGATTCAAATTTTACAATCATCAGAATACGAGTATTTCATAGTTTGAATTTAAATGCTGTCAAAACTGATTCTTAGTTAAAATTTAAGTGTTTAAATTTAAGCAGGTTTCAAATATTCCACTGTTATTATTTTATTTTAATTTATGTTTAACTAGCTGTGCCCGCCACGTTGCGTGCCTCCTGACAATATTTTGCTCGCTTTGGCTTTAAAAGTATTCCAAAGCAATTGTAAGACTCTTACTTTTATAGTGCTTCAGTTATGGTTTATGTGTTTACTTTATATAAAGGTACCCATCCCTGGAAAAAATTCTAAAAATAATTGTAAGCCTCTGTAAAAGGTGTTTAAAATATTTTAATAACAATGTAATTCCACAAGGTAAAAATACAAATCAAATAAAAATTTAATTCAATTTGCGCCTAATGTTGCGCAATATTTTTTTAAATATCCCACTTGCAAAAATAAAAAGGTGTGTTGAAAATATAATAATGTTGAAAATATTCCAGTTTTATATTGTTTTTTCACTGCTTTTTCTCCACTTTCTCTTGGAAATAAGATATTTTTGCGGAAAAAAGTATTCTATATTGGAATCAGGATCCTATAGTACCTCCTCACAAAATTTTGTTAAAATCCATCCAGTAGTTTTTATGTGCTGCAGACAGACAGACGGAAATGAGTTACTATTTTATTATATTTTTAGATTAATTTATTTTAGTATAATATTTTTTTTAGAAATTTTTAAAACTCCTTGGGTACAAGAAAAAACTGCTTATGTTTTTTCCTGTATTTTTGAAGTAGACCACTTTAGGATCTTGTAGCTGGTTCTTGTTAATTTATGCCATCATTGCAGTTAAAGATATTTCTTCCTAGCGGGTCTTAATAAATTAAAAAATATGTCGTTCTACGTTTTCATAAATAAAACATACAAATAAATGAGTTATTCACGATAACGAAATTTAAGAGCTTAAGTCGACTTAAGCAGTTTTTCCTTTTTCCCACAAAAATATGTGCATTTATTTGTACAAATAAATTATTTTATAATCTTTAGTTTTATTTTTAATATTTCCGGACGTTGCTACTCAATGTGTAAAGAAATTTTGAAAAAAAAATTAAAGTTAAATTTTTATAAAAATACCTAAAGCTTTAAAAATAGAAGTATAAAATTATAAAATTATAAAAAGGTCTAAAATTTCAATAATTACTTAATAAATAATTTTTCTTATTTTATTATTAATTTTTAGTTCTACAAACTTTGTACATATTCAGTTTAATTAAAAAAAAAAAATAATTTAAAAAAATGCATTCCGTTCTGCTGGTGTTTAATTTTTCTTTATCTCTTTATAATTAAGAGCATGAGCCTAAATAATTAATTTATTCATAAAAAATTAATATAATTTAAAAATAATTCATAATATAAATATCGAAGCACTAAATAATATTTAATACAACAAAGAGAGAGTTTTATTAAAATTAAAAGGATTGACCTCGAGCTCAAATAAATATATATAATTAAAAAAAATTATATTTAAAAAATGTGTCATAAAAAAATTAGGTTTCTAATTCATAGTTTTGTTTTCAATTAAAAATCAAAAACAATTGTAATTTAATGTAACAACTTTATAAGAAACCATTAATAAACACAAACTCTTGCTGCAAGAAATCATTAACAAGACTTGTTAATTGTTTGCAGCCTTTAATTAAAAACGTTTTTATTAATTTTTTAAACAGAACAAAAAAAAGTAATCATCAATAAAATATTTACCTTTAAATATTTGCAAATGTTGACTGTTGTTAACTGTGAAATAGTTGTTTGCAATAAAACTGTGCAGGTTTTTTCTTAATTATTGTTTTTTTTTTCTTTTAAATTTGTTGTAATTAATTAATCACTAAATTGAAAGAATTGTATTTTTACGTTGTTGTTTTTAAAACAAACCGAATAACACTTAACAACACTGGTTAAACATCTTGCATTCACTCTAACATTAACCGTTATTTTTTCTCAGGTTGTTGTTTTTATTTTTTATTTTTTTCTTTATATAGCTGTGGTATGTGTATGTTTAGGTGTAGGGGTGTGTGTGTGTTAATATACATATATTTAGTTTTCACATTGGTAGTTATAATTTTGCGAAAAAATACACGCGCATCATTACTGCAATTTGATTGGTTGTTTAGTTTGTTGTTTTTTCTTTTTTAAATTTATTTATATATTTTGTTTTTGTTTTTGTTTCTGTTGTTGCCTTTATTAGTTTAATAAGCCACTATAAAGACAAATTGAATAAAGTTTTAATTTAATTTTTGAAAAACTAATTTCAAATAAGAAAGTTTTTTTGAGTTTTCTTTACAATTAATAAAAGTGTGGCTTTTTATAGTTTTAACTTATTTAGGGTAAAGTGTGATTTTAGAGAAACTCAAATGTTTAGCTTAAACATAATGGATTTCTTTATTATTGTTTTGTAAAATCAAAACTGCAAGTCTAAAATAAAAAAAAAAATATTTTTTTTTTTTTCAAAAAAATCCTAAGCACCTTTAATATTTTTTAAAAACTTTTTTTTTAGAAAAAAATTTTTTTTCTTAACACTTTTGTATCATAAATATAATACACATTAGCTGTTGATATTGAATATTATATTTTATTTAGTTTTATTATTTTTTTAATTAATAAATTAAAAACAAACGTATGTGTAACGTGAACGTATGTGCTGCTTAAGTTACGTACTGACAAAACGTTGTCCACAGACTGAATGAATATGAAAAACCAAACAACATTAACAGCCAAAGTCTCACACATACCAGCAAACACACACACACACACCCTCTTACACATTTACACTTATACAACAGTCATACAATATGACGTTGACTATGGCTGGGACCCCCGAAATGCAAAATATGCAAAATACAACGGCAACAGCAACAGCAACATCACTCACGCACACACAAACAAACAGTCACATAAACATGCTCTAAGAAATAAAACAAAAACAAATACAACAAGTACTCATTTAGAAGACCATAATCATGTTCATAATGATGTTTGTTGGCTGTTTTTAATGATTAAAAAAACGAGGGCGTACGCCAAATTACCTAAGCTCATGTGACAACCACGGCTTTTATCTGTAAACATGATGTTCACTATTTTGTGATTTTGTGATATTTATTTGAAATTTAATTTTACTCTATGGCAGTTCGTTTCCTCGTTTAGGACAATATAAAATAGAATAATTCAATTGGAAAGCAGCAGTGGCTACACAGAAAAATTTTTTTGCTCCAATGAAAGGTTTTAATTAGTTTTAGACACAAATTTAATTTAATGTTCTATTGATTCAATCATTTATTTAATTATAAATCTAGTTTATTCTTTCTTAATTAAGAATATAATTGAATCAATTAAAAAATTAATTAAAACTGTTTCAGAAAATAATTAAAACGTTTAATTGGAGAAAAAAATTTTTTCTGTATCCTGTTGGTATTATTTTTACAAACAGGCAATGGCTTTAGTATGGGTGCTGACTATAAAGCTAAGCGGAGAGCGAGAGAGTTAATCTTAAAAAATTATTTAATCTAGGACAGAACAGCATACGTATAAAGTTCGTGGCCAAGAAGAACTCGTTCGCTAATATGCGACTCTAGCTACGAGTAGAACTCCAGTTTTATTGTAGACCTTTTTTTCCTTTACTGTGGAATAGAAAGCACTGAACGAGAATATTAATAAGATCTCTCTAGCGGAGGAGATATTAAACTCTGTCCTAAGTTTAGTAAAACGGCGAGCTAATAATAGTCAAATGGATAAGTTTGATTAATAGGATACAGAGACGTCAGTTCTTACAACAAGAATAATATCAAATAAGCTGGAAGCAGTTGCTAAAATTAGGAAATATTAAACGTGACTTTAAAAGGTTAGGGGAAACTTCAACCTAGTCCAATCACGAAAGAGGAAAATTTCCCTTCTTGTCAATAGCATACTTGGGCGATGCCAATTACAGTTTGTAAATAATTACACATGCAATTTCACAATTATATGTAATTGCAATTCGAATTTTTAACTTACAATTACATTTTATTATTTATAATTATAATTGAGATTTTTTTAATTACACACTACATATAATTTATAATTTAAAAGTTGCAATTACTTGTAATTGGAAATTTTCAATTATTCGTAAAATTTCAATTACAAATTAATTTGTGATTAAACATTTCCAATTACAATTAATTGTAATTTTTAAATAAAAAAATGCATGTAATTGTAATTGAAGAAAATCAATTATAATTAAATTAATTAATAGAAAATTTTAAAGAATATAATAGAATTTTTTTTAATTGAAAGTAATGATTATTGTCTAATTACAATTACTTGTAATTTGTAATTAAAAATCTCCAATTACAATTATGTAATTGAAAATTTTTAATTACAAGTAATTGTAATTGACTTTAGTCCCTGATTTCAATTTCAATTACAATTACTTGTAATGTGTAATTGAGAATATGCAATCACACATTACCTATAATTTTAATTATAATTAAAATGTAATTAAATCTCTCTATGTGTGGCCAATAGATAATAACATGATAGCAGTCAGGGTCTATAATGATAGGAATTCATAAATCTGAAAAGTTGACAATGGGGGCAGCTAAATGATGCTAGAAAGAAAAGCGAAAAGTTACTTAAAATAATTGTGCTTCCCTAAGCTCGATAAATGCAGTTAACACCAGTCTAACTTTTAATATTATCTGACCGAGATGAAAGTAGAGGATACTGATATTTTCAGACTTTGTATGCGAAATGTGCTAAGTCATGCGGGTCATGTTGTTGCGATTTTCTACCTCTGTCTGCTATTATACTGAGAGCTAAGAGCTGGCACCTACCGATGTGAAGGTAATAAGAAACCTCAGTTTAAAACAAGATTATTTGATCCAGAATATTATGCAAACTTATATATTATTGCATCAAGGTGCTACAATTCCCAAGACTGCCTTTGCCATGGTTTTAAAACTTTAAAATAATAATTGCAACCTTTTTTGGCAGATATAAAACTTATGGATTTTTTTAATCTTTTCAAACTTAACTTAAAAACCTGGTTGTGTGTGTTCAATAACTATTTAGAGGAGGTAGACTATTATTACCAGACATCGACAAATGGAATTTTGAGGGTACTGTAGGTACATGTGGTTAGCACGTTGATAATAAAGCGTCCTGCTTTACCGGTATTACCACATAGCACTAAATAATTATTTTACGCCGGCGAAGTAAAATAATTATAAATTGGCTGGCTATGGTAGCTTCAAAACAATATGCCTACATAACATCAGAAGAGCTGCAATACTGTTCTAAAAATAATCATAACGTGCAATTATAGCGTTGCCATAAGTGAAGCTTTACTATCACATTAACCATCTCTCTTATCTACTCTTATCCCTTTCCAAAGGACAAAGATAAAAGATGTAGAAACTTAAATATTTCAGAAAAATCCATACGACTTGAATTTGGAGTTTCTAAAATAGATAATTTCAGGGAAGCCCTCGATTAAATAAAAAAGAGTAAAATTCCTGTTAAGTTAAATACAACAAGCTCTGACTTTCTATGTACTCTCTCATTCAGTTTGATTTTTTCCCAACATTAGCTCTCCTTTTATGCAATAACATCATTAGTAATAATTTAAAATACAATAACAAAAAGCTCCAATTAATTTTGTGTGTGTTTTTTATGTGATTATTGTTGTTGCCTCTGCTGCTGTTGTTGCTGTTGTTTTGTGCTCCCCTCTTATAATGCATTATTTAATTATAATTGTTTTAGTATTGGTAGTAACTAGTGGTGTTGGTGGAGGTTTGAGTCTTTACTTTAAGGCTAGAAAGAGAACAAACTACTTAATATTTAAAAAGCCAGCAAGAGACTAATTTAAGGAGAGCACAAATAAAAGTTAGTGTTTAATAACAATGCATCAAATTATTAGCAGCAACAATGTAATAATGACGTCATTAACTTTAGCTCATTTAAAAATGTTTGTTATCAAAGAGCTTTTGCTTAAAAGTGCCATGAGAACGAATACCTTAAAGAGAGCTAAACGAATGTTTTGTTGCAAACATATAAGTCAATACAAACTCCCCCTTTAACCAAAAAGCCATAAATGATTCTCTTTTGTTATCTACGGCGCATGCTTAACTTTTTTTTCTTCCTGCTTTATAATGTTATAACAAATTTTAGGCTGCTCTTTATTAAACAGTTTGGCGCGCATTTAAAAATAAGAAAAAAAAAATATATCAAAAAAAAAAAATAAAATAAATATAATAAAATTTTAAGTATACTCAGGTTAAGAAGCAGCTAGAAGGAAAAATATTGGTAGGGGTAGAGGGAGTTGACAATTGTTAGGATTTTGTTTAATTGTAATTTGCCACAGAGCCAGAGTTGATGGGGCTGCAGCAAGCAGTATGTACATATATAGAATTGCATGTAGTGGTAGTTAGATGTTTGTTATTCATTGCTGGTTGTTAAATTGTCTCAATGTTGCTAAGTTTGCCTGCTTGATTGTATAAGATTGCGTGACTTTTGATCAATTATTGTTGTTCAGCTTTTAAGTTTTGTTGTTATAGTTTTAGTTGTAATTATTATTTTTGTATTTATTTCTTTCTTTTTATTGTTTTTGGTAATATGTTGTTGTATATACGTAAAATATTGATGTGTTTTTCTTGTAATTATAATTAAAATAAATTTAATTGAATCAATTTATAAGCTGAATTTTATGTTTATTTTAAAGAGTAAAATAAACATCCCTAAATGCTTAAAGATTATTGAAATGAAATTTTAATAAAAATCACATTGTAAAAATAAGACAGGAAACATAATTTTATTATATTAAGCTTGAAATAAGCATATTATGGTAAACCCATAATTGTCTAACTTCAAAATAAAAAAAAATGTGCAGGGCAGTCGTTGGGACTGCCAATAGAAGTGAAGACTAAGTAACTTGTGATTACTTTTTCCATCATTTAAGTTTTCATAGAATAATTAAATACAAATATTGATAATAATCTTTTTATTACTACAGTTGACAGTTCTACTACAGTTTTAAGCTCTACAAATTTTGTTTCTCGTTTGTAAACATATGTGTTAGGGTGAATAGAGCGAGCAATATAAACATGTTGAGTGAATCAACAGAAAATTTGTATCAGAGCGAATCAAAACATGTTTCGTTTCGTTTTTTCAAAATAAAACATTGCAATATTGCTAACGGTTGTATGTTAAAACTATCATTGTGCCAATAGAATAAATGGAATCACAGCTTTCATTTGTTTGCACAAAGACAAACTGCTTGCATAAATACAAACCGTCAGTCCGTCAGACAGTCAGTCCGTCAAATAAGCCGTCAGACCGTCAGATAGCCAGACTGTCAAATATTCAGACTGTCAGAAACTCCGACCGTCAAATAGTCAGACCGACATATAGTGAGCCAGAACGTCAATTCGTCAGACTTAGATCGTTAGACACAGATCGTCAGACAGTCAGACCATCAAATAGTCAGACCGTCACATAGTCAGACAGTCATACCGTCAAATATTCAGACCGTCAGACAGTCAGACCGTCAGATCTTCAGACAGTCAGTCCGTCAGATCGTCAGACCGTCAGACAGTCAGACCATCAGATAGTGAGTCAGACTGTCAAACAATCAGACCGTCAGATCTTAGGTGACGATGATGCGAGTTCAATAATTTTTCTTCAAACAAAACGAGCAGACCTATGTATAGAAACCAATGGTAGGTGACGAAAAAGTTTTCACTTCAATAATAATCAATAATGGCGACGACGGTTTTTGAGTTCAATATTTTTTCTTCAACCAAAAAGTGCTCAACGTGCCTAAACAATATTTCACTTCAAAAACTGTAACTGTTTTATGCAACACCATTTGCATCAAACATTGCACAGTGTATGAATCGACCTATCGTTAGTGGATCAAGTTAGTGGCATATTCACTGGTTACTTCTCCAAAACGATATGAGCATAGCAGAGACTCCTCAGAGCTAAAGTTATGACACTAGGCACCATCAATTTGCCGTGTGTGGCCCTATGTGTTCTCAAAGTTGGGTACCTCCCACCGCAAATTCTTTTAGATCTTAGCATTTCCTAAATTTTTGTTTGATTTTCAAAAATTGTACATGGTCTTTTTTAAATTTTTCATCTTAAGCCTAGTACTCTGTTCAAATTTGTGAAAAATGTTTAGCAACATTTATTATTTGACAAGGAAAATTTGACATTTATAATGTGGTATCTATATTGCGATTTGGAAGAATTTTACGATTTTATTGCTTTTAAATATACCACATTGTTTTTTTTTTAATTTACTTTTTTTTCACAGCTTTGATAAAATGTTGCCGGAAACATTTCAATGTTTTTCTACAGTAAAAACAGAGTACTACTTCTGCAACATTTTTTTAAGACTTTTTCACATAAAATTTTTTATGTATGTAGTTTGACAGCATTCCGTTCCGAAAAAATGAACAGAATACTGGGCTTTAAAATATTGTGGCATGGTAAAATTATTAAATATGCAATAAAGGAAATCCCACAATTTCTAAAATAAAGACCAAAATGCCCAAAATTGGAATTTTTAGTATTTTTCCCATAAAGTTCAATTTTATAGTTGTTCAATTTTACAGTAACTACAATTTTCCAATATATTGTTAGTGAATATATAAAAGTCCCTGTAAGTTATGCCCAAAAAAAAATAACAAAAAAATATTTAATTGTTTTTTTTTTTCAAAAAGTGCATAAATTATTTTTCTTAAATAAAATTTATTAAGCGAATTCTCTGCTACATTACTGCCGAGCAAAGTTAAACGCTATCACCACTGATGACACCTTTTTTGAAGGACCCACTGATTTTCCGAATCTTTCGATGTACATAAATAAAAATTGATCACCAATATCGCTAAACTGAGTACAGGGTTTTACTACCCTTTAATAATAGAATCGAACCTATACTGTCACTTCCTAGTATTTTTTTCACTATTGCCTAGTAAGCAATACTCTACTCTATCAGTCTGGGAATTACTGGTTTGATAACTACTAAAGAGGCTGCTTTGTTCGACTATAAATTTTAAAGAAAACAAATATGTTGTTGTTTATTAATTTTATTTAAAAATTGCCTTAATTAATCACATTAATAAATTTCATATAAAGTCGTCGAACTATATACCGCGTCAGTGCTTAGTATTCTCTGCCACCAATATTTTTATGTTATTTTTTCTTTTCCTAATTAATTGTTTGCAGCTTCAACATTATTTATTTATTTTTTTTTTTATTTAAAAACGTTCGACAAAGAAAATCTAACCTAAATTTCTAAAATAAAACAAATATCAACAACATTATCTGTTTTCCCAATAACTTCACTAAATACTTTCTTCGCTAAAACCAAAAATAGTCATAAACATTAGCTCTTACTCTCAAAAAAAAAGAACAAAAAGCACAACATGCCACATAAATACCTTTAAGCTTCCATAAAAGTAAGTAAGAAGCAAATGCACTGACAAACACACAACAAAAGTGGTTCATTATAAATTCAATAGAATTTGGTTGTTACTAATAAACTTTCTTAGTTAATTTAAAGTAGAAAAAAAAGAAATAGAAATAGATTAACAACAAAATATTCGACTAAACAAAATATGCAACATTAGGAGGATCACTCACTACGGCACTCTCTAGCTCACTTACAAACTCCCCCATTGTGGCTACAAAGAATTCGTAAATGGAGTATTTTTCTGGACATACAAGTGTTAAGTGCGGTATAATGTTTAGTTGTATGATTTTTAGTGGCATGTATGAATGTTGCAACGTATGTATGTACTCGTACATATATAAAGACTATTATTTTGTGAGGATAACCTCATTGACCAAAGTAACAAACATGGAACATCAAATGTGAATTAGTGCAACACTCAAGTCCACTTCGTTTTTTTACCAATCTTCTTCTAGTTCTTCAGCCTCATCTAGTTGTTGCAGTTGTTTTTTTTATTCTTCTGTTATTTTGGTTGTGCATATTTTACTCTATTGACTTCTAGTAAAAATTCTCTGTGTAGTTGATACGGGTAAACTAATGCTTTAGTTGAGGTATATTGCTCTTGTTTTTTTTTTTTTGTTTGTTTGTAATACTGCTGCTCTTGATGATGCTGATGAGGATGATGGCGATGATGATGACGACGATAATGTACTCAAACTGATTCTGATGCTGACGACCACAGACGCTGTTGCATGCATAATTTCTTAGTTTAATTCTATACAAAAAAAAAAAAACAGAAAGATACACAATTATAATTTTAAGTTATTGCAGGCCATATAAATACTCTTTTAGTTTAGAAAAAAAAATGTATGCTCAAAAAAAAAAAAAACGAAAAAAAGACATTGTAAGCTGCTAAGTAATTTTTCAGATTATCCAAAAATGCAGTGGCCAGAAGGTTAAAGAGAAATTGATGGGTTTTATTTGAAAATTATGTCTTATATCTTCGAATTAATGTGAAAAATATGTTATTGAAATTTTAGTTTAAGTGCAAAATTAAAAGCTCAAGTCTTGTGAAATGTAATAAATTTAATAGTAGGATTTAATACTTAGAACTTTTTGTGGCACATAAAATTTTAATTGCAAATAAATTACTTTAGCAACATGTTGCCTAGATCTTTAAAATCCTTAAAGGCCACTATTCTGTTCAATTTTTCATGCGGAATACTGTTAAACTACATACATAAAAAATTTATATGAAAAAGCCATGAAAAAATGTTGCAGAAGTAGTACTCTGTGTTTACTGTGGAAAAACATAAAATGTTTCTGGCAACATTTTATCAAAACTGTGAAATATTTAAATCAAATGAACATTATTTCATGTGGATTTTTTTTTTTGTAAAATTTTTTGTGGAAAATTTTTTAAAACGATGCGATATATTTAAAATCAATAACATCGTAAAATTCTTCCAAATCGCGAGATAGACATCACATTTTAAATGTCAAATTTTCGTTGTGAAATAATAGATGTTGCTCAACATTTTCCACAAATTCGAACAGAGTACTAGGCTTAAGGGAAAATAAAGAAAAAGTAGTAAAAGTACGCAATTTTACCAATTTAATGGTACTGCACATACAATTTTAATTGCAAATATATTACTCTAGCAACATGTTGCCTAGATCTTTAAAATCCTTAAAGTATTCTGTTCATTTTTTCATACGGATTTCTGTCAAACTACATACATAAATAGTTTGTATGAAAAAGTCATGAAAAAATGTAGCAGAAGTAATCTTCGGTTTTTACTGTGGAAAAAAATTGAAATGTTTCTGGCAATATTTTATCAAAGCTTTCAAATAAAGCAAATGGGCATTATTTCAGGCTTTTGCTAACATTTGTAAAACAATGTGGTATACTTAAAAACAATACAATACATTTTAAATGTCAAATTTTCCTTGTGAAATAATAAATGTTTCTCAACATTTTTCACAAATTCGAACAGAATACTAAAAGGTCTAATTTTTAAGATATTTGTAATTTTAGGTCAAGTTAAAAATTCCTTACAAAGATATATATAATATCCTGTAATTCCTATAAGGAACATAGGGCCACACCTTACAAAGATAAGTAAGTTTATATGATTAATTTTGAAATCGTAATAAGCAACATGTTGCTAGTAACAAAATATTAAACATTTTCGATATTTGTCTAAAAAGAATTATTTTTGTCAAGAAATAAAAAGAATACTGGACTTAATTAGTAAAATGTAGCAACATGTGATTTTAATTCATTTTAAAATCATCAATTTAAAAAAAACAATTCAAAACGACAACTTAATTCCTCAAAACTAACGCACGCACAAGTATTTAGAAAATAATATAATTAAATTGTTTTTAATCCAAAATATTTTTTATGAAAGCTATAGTTAAATTTAGAAAATTTTGTCATTAGCTTCAAATGCAACATGATGCAGAAAACTGATTTTTAAGTGTCTTCAATGAAAATTGTTGTATATATGATACAAAAAAAATAGTTTAATATAAAGAAAAAACAAAAATTACAGACATATGTGAATATTAATTTACTTGAAGCTGGATTTTAAAGCAAACATTCAGCCATAATTTTAAAATTCTGACATTAAAACTAGACTATTAGTTACGTGGTTGCTAATGATAAAACTGCTGTAGCAGCAGTTTATAATAACCAAGAGGAAATTTTAAATTGCCAAACACAAACAACTACACAAATCACAAACTTAAGACTAATTGTCTTGCGAATAATTTTGTATGATGAGCCTGTGTAATGCAAAAAAAAAAAAAGAAAATGTGATCAGTAACATGATTTCATATGGATGTCTCTAATATTGCTGCATAGCATCATTATTTCAATGTGTTTGTGTATGTTGCTTATGCTCTAACACATGTTATTATGGCAACTTAATAACATGAAGACTATTTGCTTAGTTGTTTAATACTTTTTATTTTTTTTTTATTTTTTTAATCGAACCATATTACTAATACAATTGCAATAGATTTTTTATCTGCAAATGTAGTGGTGTGGCAACTACTTACAAATGACCAGAAGAAAATTTTGTTCTATAAACATTACATTTGAATTGCTTAGACTACCCGACAGCAAGCAGCGTGTGTGTTCTAAATACTTTAAGGAAAAAGCAGAGAAAACTAAATGTATTGAAAGCTAGTGATTAAAAAATCTACAATCGTTTGCTTACTTTTCATTTATTTTCTTATTCAGCTAATTCAGTGGAAAATAATATTTAATATAAAACGTCTTAGAGACAAAAAGGGGGCTTAACTAACAAAACAAATGAAATCTAAATATTGCTGCAATAGAATTTTAATTTTTTTCATTCGTTGAAGCTGCTACAGCAACAAAAAAACAAAATTAGTGCAATTGCTTTGGACATTATACAAGGCTACTTCTATCCCACCAACAACTACCAACTCTACCACTTTTAATATTTTATTTTTTTTTTTTCTGTGTCGATATTTGTATACAAACATTATTTTGTTGTTTTGCTTAATGCTGTGTTGCATGCTGTTTCTGACTAAGGCCAAGTTTATAGCATCTTAAGCAAGTAGATGATGGCGCGTTGTATAGCTTTACACAAGTTGTATACAGGCCTGTAAGTGTGCTTGTGTGTGTGTTTATTTAGGTTTAAGAAGATCAAGCTTTTTATGAAGCCTGGAGGGCGCGTGCTGAATTTAATCAGTTTCAGTTTATGTTGCATGTTGCGTACAATGACACTTTAGATGTTTATGTATAGTTTTTTTTTTTTTTTTTGTTAATGCCAGTTTCTTTGCTAGTAGAAGAGTGTATGTTTCAAATGTTGTTAGTTTAACTTAAAAGAAATTAGAACAAAATTATGTCTTGTCTTATTTGCCAGTAAGTAATGTAGCTAGATGTTTTTAAGATTGACTTAAACTTAAAGTTGCCAATAGCTTAAGGTTAAACGACAAAATATTACATTTAACGGTTTTAATTTTCCAACAAATATGCAACGATGCAACATGGCGTTAAAACAACTAGACGATAATAAAGTGGAATCGAAATATTTAAACAAGTTTTAGAGCAATTAAATGTTAAAAAGAATTTTTTTTTTTAGAATTTTTATCTTAATAGAAGATTATTAAATAGTTGGAACAACATGTTGCTTGGTAGTAAAAATTCGATAATTATAAATGTTTATGAATTCAATAAAAAAAAACTTTCATCTACTCTTTATTACTTAAAATGTTGCAAATAATGTTTTAGTTTACGAGAGCTATTAATATTAAAATACATTACATGTCACATTAATAAATATAATTTTAAAAAACTTGTTATAAAATGTTGCTTAGAGCGTATTTTTTTCTTAAAATTTTATATGTATATTATAACTTTGTGAGCAATATGTTTCATTAATGTTGCTTATCTTAGCAGCTCTGTTAACAATACTAAGCATAATTTTGTGATTCTTTTATCCGTTCGCCTAAAAAACAAATTTTGTCTGTAATGAGTAGTAATTTTCACTGGCCAATTGACCACAAATAAATAAGCTCTTCGGAAAGCGTGCGGGTATCGGGGACAAGTTCCCTGTGTAAATTAGATTACATGCGAATGAGCTTTAATGCTGTAGCAATTCATAAGAGTTGGAGTTTTTTTGTTCTCTCCTGCTTGCGGTCGATTAGTTTCAAACCAATGTTTGAGATGTTGGCTCACACAAGAGAATTGCATTCCATGTAATTTTGCAATAACTTATTTTATCAGCAACATGTTGCTTTTTAATAGCAATAATCTGTGTTATTTGCTTAAAGCATTGTACTCTGTTCGAGTTTGCGTAAACTGTTGAGCAACATCTATTATTTCCCTTGAAAATGTTGACGTAAAACCGTAGCTTTTATTGCTTATGCTTTGGACTTATCTGATCGAATTTGTGAAATATGTTGAGCAAAATTTATTATTGAATAAAGAAAATTTGACATTTAAAAAGTGGTGTCTATCTCGCGATTTAGAAGAACTTTACGATTTTATTGTTTTTAAGTATTTTACAAGCAAAAGCTGAAAAATTCAACATGCCCATTTATTTGCTTTATTTCACAGCTTTGATAAAATGTTGCCAGAAACATTTCAATGTTTATCTACAGTAAAAACAGAGTACTACTTCTGCAAAATTTTTTCATACAAATTTTTTATGTATGTAGATTCATAGCATTCCGCATGAAAAACTGAACAAAATACTGGTTTTAAAATAGACTTCCTTCTTTTAACAGCAGATATGAGTACATATAAGCTTTTCCGTGATATTAATTAATTTATTTTTTTTTTCTTTTTAATTTTTATTAAATCTACATATTTTTTTTCATATTTTGGACAAAATTTTTTTAAAATTAGAACCACAAATAATTAACTGAATAATATAGCTGTTGGCTACAATTCCTATGAAAAAAGTGCTGCTCATATTGTTTCGCAGTTTCAAAAAAATGTTGCAGGATACATTTTTCAGTTAGAAACAAATGCAGCATGAAACATTTCGTGACATTTCAAAATATGAACAGAGTACTACTTTAGCAACATTATTTCGCAATTCACACGAAATCGTGAACAGAGTACCATGCTTTAAGCCTGGTACGCTGTTCAGTTTTTCATGCAGAATACTATCAAACTACATACATAAAAAATTTGTATAAAAAAGTCATGAAAAAATGTTGCAGAAGTAGTACTCTGTTTTTACTGAGGAAAAACATGAAATGTTTCTGGCAACATTTTATCAATACTGTGAAATAAAGCAAATGAGCATTATTTCATGTAGAATTTGTTTGTAAAATTTGTTGTGGAAATTTTTTTAAAACAATGTGATATATTTAAAAGCAATAACATCGTAAAATTCTTCCAAATTGCGAGATAGACACAACATTTAAAATGTCAAATATTAGTTGCGAAATAATAGATGTAACTAAACATTTTACACAAATTCGAACAGAGTACCATGCTTTAGTTAAAAAAAAATTTTACTTTTATAGCAACAGCAATCTATTTTCTTAAACATGTTGACTTTTAGATCAACAAGTTTTCAATGTTACGTTAATATGCAGCATGTCATCTACTTATATGGCGAAAAAATATTATATGTTGCTGTCAACATTACTACAACATTTTTTCAAAGTGTAAAAAAATATGAATGGCTTTTATTCATATAAAATATCAAATAAAAGATAATATATTTTTCAACGATGATATATTTCTCTATTGTATGCACTTTTTTAATATGTTAGATTCTGTGGCAACATGGAAAAACTGCTTATGTCTTAATCTTAATTTATAATCTCCTTAAAGCTGGTTTTTCAACTAATTTCTATTGCATCTAAGGATATTTATTTCTGCTTAGCCTACATAAATTAAGAATTATGTCCCTCTATGTACATCTATTAATATCACACTCAAATAAATGAGTTATTCACGATAAAAAAATAACTACAGATTACGTTATATAATTTTGAACATGTTGCTAGCAATATTTTTGCAATAACTTAAAAACAACATAAGCAATTAAATATGATTGTAAGATTAAAAATTGTTTGAAAATAAATATTATAAAACAACAAAAATTTAAATTTCTATATGCAACAATGTTGCAAATATTATTGAAACAAAAATGGTTTTACGAATTTCTTGAAATAATTGAAACAGAGTTTCCTGAATTAAATTCAGCAAGTAATGCAAAAGCAAACTTGATGACCTAGTAGTCAACACTATGCTTTACAAATTATACCCTGCAATTATCAGCCTGTTTTTTGACAAATGTTTGGAAATTGGAACTTTCTTCTAATGTTATGTTTATTTCCTGACAAATTTAATTTAAAAATTCCTACGTAGACATTTAAATAGTAGTAGCCAGTTAATTTACTTTTAATTTCATGTTAAACACAAATTTAAGATTAAAAATTAAATGGATTTATACGCCTTATGTTGCTAGGAATATATTTAAGACAAAAATCAAAATGCGTTATTAATAACGCATTATATTTATAGATTTATATCAAAAAGGGAAAATAATAGAAAATTCCTGAAATTAGTTGTTAATATTTTGTTTTCCATTAAGATTATGTGCAAAATTTGTCACAATTTTGTTGTATAATAATCATGTTTATAATAAATTATTTGTGATCGCAATATGTTGCTAAGCAAATTTAAAAATATTGTTATTAATTAAAATTATGTATATCACATTTGAGTTTTAATTGAAATTTTCTTAATTAAAATATATTTAAAGCCTCATTCAGTGTTTTCTTTAGCAACATGTTTATTAGTTGTGCTTGTTTTACAATTATCAAGTTCTATCAATTTTCACCTCTATAATTATTTGAACATTACAAATTTGATTGATTTAAAGTCTTGTGTTTTTATTTTCCTCCTTTTTTTATGAACCAAGAAACCGGTAATATTAATCTTATTTAATTAAAACTCAAATGCACCAACAGCAACAACAACACAAATAAGAGCAAACGAAAATCAATTTTGATTTTAACACAAAAACAAAACAGCATTTTCAACATATGCACATGTAGTTGTGCTCATCAGAAGAACAACTTAACAGTTATATGGAAATAAATGTTAAGCTACAAAAAAGAGGCAAACGCAGCAACAAACAAAATTCAAAACTTAAACTCATTTGTAGCAAGATGAGTTGAGAGACGCCTTGAAGATTTACGAGTAGCATTATACACATACTAAGTACGTACTACAAGTGGAGCTTGAAGTTGGCAACATACTTGCATGCACACACGCACTAACTCTTAATGTTATAAAGTAGAGTCACAGTCCCATAAAAAAGCAGCACCAGAAGAAGAAAAAAAACTGTTTTGTCGTAAATGAAATGAAAGAGGAAATATGGTCGTCGTCTGTATTATTTTGCTAATGCTGGATATGTTGTTGCTGTTGCTGTTGTTGTTGTTAACAAAATTAAATGTTCATTCGCAATGGTATGGTAATGATAATGATAATTGCTAATGACCAAAAACGTAATGAAGCAAAAATGAGCGCCAATGTAGGCGCTATAAAGGACCTTAAGTTTAACCAAAACTCTTGGAGGCCAGAGGAGCTAGTAGGGAGATGAAAAATTGCAGTTGCTATAACAAACGTTGGTCGTCCTATGAACATTTTAGATAATTTGTACACAAACACGACATAACAATTTTAAGAAAACGTATTGCAAGAAGTAATATACAGCACAAGCTGTAGCAACTTCAATAAGTTGCCAGGTAAATGTCATATATTTAAATGACTGTTTATGTGTGTAACATTCATATAAGTATGTGAATGCATGATGATGATTTTATGAATATAGTTATGAGTATATGATTATATTATGACCAAGAAAAAATAAACAAGCTGCAGCGAATATAAATGAAGAAGTAAAATAGAAAATTAAATCGAATTGTGTTGTCATTACTTAGGACAGGACAAATTTTGGAATGCGAGAAAAGCCTTATTTAGCAAGAAATTTATATAAAAATTTATATTAAAATAAAGAATATTTCCCAGGTAGTATTTTACTAAAATTGGAATCAAATCAATTTTCATATATTTGGTACTTCACATTGGTAAATAAAGCAACTAAATCACTAATTAAGCATGAATTTTCACTTAATAATAGGCCTTTCAATATGTGGCTTACAAAGCAGTTTAATAAATTGACTACCAAAGCCTGTACTCTTTTCGAATTTGCGAAAAGTGTCGTTTATTATTTATTATTTCGCTTGCAAATTTTGACAATAAACAAAAATGTTGAGTAACATTTATTATTTTACAAGGAAAATTTGACATTTAAAATGTGGTGTCTATCTCATGATTTGGAAGAATTTTACGATTTTATTGTTTTTAATTATACTACAGTGTTTTACAAATGTTAGAAAAAGCTGATGTTTGAAAAATTCCATATAAAATAATGCCCACATCCTATATTACACAGCTTTGATAAAATGTTGCCAGAAACATTTCAATACTATTCCATAGTAAAAACACAGTACTACTTCTGCAACATTTTCTCAATTTTTGTATACAAATTTTTTATGTATGTAGTTTGACAGCATTCCGCATGAAAAAATGAATAGAATACAGGGCATGAGACGGTAATGCGGTTTGGAAGAACACTGTAGTTTTTATTGCCTTTAAGTATGCAATATCGTTTTAATTATGCAGCTTAAGGGACTTATCTCAAATATGTTTTTAAAGCTGATATAAGTGTACGCTTTTCTGTATCATTAATTAAATAATTTTCTCTTTTCCTTTTTTATTAAATTTACCTTTCTTCTTTCTTTGGACATAAAATTAAAACCAAAAATAATTAACTAATTAGCTGTTGGTTACAATTTCGTGCGCAGTTGCAAAAAATGTTGCCAGAAACATTTTTCAGTTGGAAAAACCTCCCTGACAAAAACATTTCGTGACTTTTCAAAAAATTAACAGGGTATTAATTCAGCAAAATTATTTCTTATTTCGCACTAAGTTTTTTATATGAACTCTTTTGTAGGCAATTTGCACGAAATCATGAACAGAGTACAATGCTTAAGCAAAAAATAGTTTGCTAAGCAAAAATATTAATAATAAAAATAAAATTTTTCTATATTTTTACATATATATTCTGAATTAATGCCGGTCTATGAGCTAAGCAACATTTAGAAGAAATTATATTATAAGCAATAAGTTGGTATTTTACTTTTTCTACCTGCTTCTTAAGTAAAATATCATATTAAATTTAATATATATAATTTTTAAGTTTGAATAATATAAATTAAATGTTAAAATATAAGAATAAATTATTATCGAAATAGAAATTTATCCAGCATAGTAACGAAGATCTTCACTCGTTATAGTGAAAAACCCAGAGTCTTTAGTAGGAGTCGACTACTCAATTTCCAGACTGATAGACACTATGACACTATCTACTATTCTACCGGGGCAATCTCTACAACAAATGAAATTCTGCTTTACAAAAGAACATATTTTCATGTAAAGCAACATGTTGCTAAAAAAGAAATATTAATAGTTACAGTATTTACTAACACCTTGAGTTTTTATTTGCTCTAATTAGTTTACTCTAATTTTCTTAGCAACATTTCGTTATTAAATCCTTCCTTTCTACGATATATCCAGGCATTCATAACACCATTTCTGTTCACTATAGCAATTTGTTTATTTATAAAATTCTTTAACATTTTTATTTTAATAATCTTTTTTTTAAATTTCTATGCAACATACAAGCAACATGTCTATATCTAATTACTTCTAAAAGGTAGGTTTCTATTGTTTTTCTTGGCAACACGTAACTTGCAGGGTGTTTCTTAAATGCGCATTTTCTTTTTAAAATGTCGCAATAAAATATTTTTTTATCAGTTGTTATTTAGCAGTAACTAGTTTGTAAAATGTCGCATAATTTTCAAAGAATTTATCATTTGCAACATGTATGTGTTGTAAAATATTTTTCCGAAGTAAATAAAAATGTTACTACTAAACCGGTTAGTTCATGGGATGCATTATTCTGTCGGATAGAAACAAGAGCCTAGGCAATTTCCGCACTTGCAATTAAAGCACAAATTACTAGACTACATTGGGTTTAAATTCAATAATAACACAATCACAGAAATCTTAGCGAAAATCAATTTATATTAGTATTGTTAAAAATTTAAAACAATTTCAATTTATCAATACATTAAATTAAATGTTGAAATGGCATATTAATAAGTTCTAGTAGTTATTCTCAGAATTTTGTAGATTTATAAAGCAACACAATTAAGAAATGTTCCCTTAAATTGCCAATAAACTTTTTTTGGCAACATTTTTCTTTGAACACAATTAAGAAATGTTGCCTTAAATTGCCAATAAACTTTTTAGGGCAACATTTTTCATTGAAACATTTGTAGTAAAATAAAACATCAATATTTAAAATTATCAACACGTTAAAATAAATTTTGAAATCTTATTTTGTTTTTCGCCGCTAGCCTTTTTTACTTACTTTTCAACATATCTTCTAACAACATGTCTCTTTTTTGAATTAGTTACAAAACGTAGCTTTTTCAGATTTCTACTATTATTGTTGCATAATTTTCAAACAAATTATTATCTGCAACATGTGTCTTTTAAATAACCTTTTAAATTAAATAAATACGTATTGAGAAAGTTTTTTAAATCAATTTTAATTTACGAAAATATTAAATTAAATGTTGTAAACTATCCTTCAACATTTAGAGGTTTTAGTAGTTTTTTCAGAATTTTGTTACTCAAAATTCCCATAAACTTTTTGATGCAACATTTTTAGGCAACATTTTTTTTTGCGATTAAAGCCTAGTACTCTGTTCGAATTTGTGAAAAATGATGAGCAACATATATTATTTCACAAGGAAAGTTTTACATTTAAAATGTGGTGTCTATCTCGCGATTTGAAAGAATTTTACGATTTGATTGTCTTTAAGTATACCACATTGTGTTAGAAGTATTAACAAAAGCCAAGCGATCAGCTGTTGTTTGAAAAATTCCACATGAAATAATGCTCCTTTGCTTTATTTCACAGCTTTGGTAAAATGTTGCCAGAAACATTTCAATGTTTTTCCACAGCAAAAACAGAGCATTACTTCTGCAACATTTTTTCATGACTTTTTCATAGAAATTTTTTATGTATGTAATTTGACAGCATTCCGCATGGAAAACTGAACAGAGTACCAGGCTTAATAGAAACATCAAAATTTAAAATTATTTACATGTTAAAATTAATGTTAAAATATTTATGTTATTTTTAGCCGATCGGAAGCCTGCCATAAAAACAAAATAATAAGGCACACCAAATATACCAGCATTTTCTATATAGCAAAATATAGGAGGTGGTTGCTGTATAGATGATGTCTGTCGGTGAGGTGTAACGTAAATAAAATATACACAAACACATTTAAGTTACCTTTTCTTGCTGGCTGCCACGAAGTAGAAGTATTAAAAAAATAACTTGAAGCTCATTAATATAAATCGTTATTATGAGCAAAAATATCGTTTATACAATAAGGAATCATATTAATGCATCTAAAATACAGCAAATTTTCCTCTTTAGACTATTAAAATCCTAGTTCTACTTAAATAAACGAGTTCACATACAGTACAACAAAAACAAACAAAAAAAAAAACAAAATTAAACGTAGGCTAATGTTGTTGGCAACATACGTATAAACACACATGTATACGTGCACCTATAGCTGTGTAAAGATATTAAATGTTGCACGTAAGTATGTTCTTATGCATACGTATGCAGAGTAATAATAATTATTGATGATGTGGTTGTTGTCGTTATTGTTGCTGCATTTTGTTGATAGTAAAGTTGCTGTCGTTGTTTGCTGTTTGTTGTTATAACAGCAACAACAGTTGCATATATACATTTTTTTTTTCATTTGCAGTCAAATTAATGATTATGAGTTAAATTGTAAAGCATGAGGTGTGAGTTAAACATACACTTAACTCTCCAATAGTCTAAACGAGTATTTCTTAAAAAAAGTCTTAAAGTTTAACAGCATTTTCTGAAGGAGTTGGTAGATTTGTTTTCTTTTTTTTTACTTTTTTATATTCCTTGTTATATTTTAAAGATTTTTTTAATTTTTCTTATTGCTTCTCTACAGAGAAGGCTGTAAGTGAGTACTAATGTTGTGTATACTATATCCAAAAGTTGTAAATGTTTAGCATTGATTGTCATTTCTGCTTGTTGCAAGCGAGCGGCAATGGCTTTAAATGAGTTTTATGTTTTTAAGGTTTTTTGGTTTTCTTTACAGCGGGTTTCTGCTTAATAATGATTTACAAAAAAATAATTGTACGAGCATAAATTTATGATTTTTAATTAATAATAACATAAATTTACGAGCTTTGAATGAATATATTTAGAGATATATTTTTTTATAGCGATAAGGAGTAATAAGAAATGTGGGACTATAAATTAATGTTTTGTTTTTTTTATTATTTTTACAATTTAAGTAGACTTATACTTAACTACGTGTGTGATGATAACTCGCTTTTAAAATATTTCATTAATTGCATTCGAATATATTTTTATTTTATCTATTAAAAATAGAATATAAGCAAAAAATCTATTGAATAAAGTACATCACAACACACTTCTCCTGTAGTTTATTTTAATTATGTATGTACTTGTATATGCTGTTTAAAAGATATGCAAGCCTGCTCTAGAAAATCAACTTTGAGGATGCAATATGTTGCTAAAGAACCAATACCTAGATGCCTCAAATTGTATGTGAACGTAGCCGCGGTAAAAAATTACAGAATCCGAATCGTCGAAGAGGCCATAGAGAGTAAAAAAATAAATTGTTTAGAAGTTTATTAGGCTTACGTTCGTATCCTGACTACTCCTCAGAAATGAAAAAAAGAAAGGTTTAATTGAATATGAAAAAAAATTTAAATCAAGCTTAAGTTCGTTTTTATTCTCTCTAAGAAAGAATAAACTATAAATTAGGTGATATTATTAAAGAAAAATTGTGAAAATTTAATTTTCAGACACCAGCAGAGCGGAATGCACATTTTCTAGACACATACGTCCGTCATCAGCAATCTTCGTATCTATCTACTTTGGGTAGTATTTAGTTGTAAGCGTCATCTATTTAACCAACCAAACTCAGATAAAGGAATACGAGAAAACTGTATTCAATCTTCAATCGTCAGTGGTGAGAACGAACTCCACTACCTAAAGCTTCCCTTTTATTTTTTATTTTTTTACTTTAATATTTACCACCTTATATTTGTTGTTGCTTCAGCCAATCTTTGGTTAGCAATGAAAGCTACTTTTATTTGGTTGTTCTCAGTAGTATCAAACCTAACTTTGTTGGGTAAACATGATGCGTTTGAATATTGAATATTTGAAATTTTATTTTACATACAGATCAAATATTAAATCGAGCTTCAGTGTGTTTTTATTATCTCTAAGAAAGAATAAATTAAATTATAAATGGTTTAATTTTATTTTAAAGAAATGAGTAAAAGGGGAAATTTCTTTAAAGAGAAAAAGAGTCTGTAATGCAATAAACTCTCTGCATCATCACAGCATTCTTTATATTCATCTAATTGATAGTGTTAACCTGATAACATTATTTTTCTATATATATTTAAATAGATCACCTTCTGTTGGTAGACACAAAACCTACTACTGCCTACAAAATTTTATATTTTTATTTTTCTTCCATCTTCAACGTTCTTCACATATACAGAAAAAATTATTTAAACCAATTAAAGATTTTAATTGGTCTCTGATCAAAATTTAATTAAATAATTAATTGATTAAATTAATTGTTTAATTATGAATTTTGTTTGATCTAAACAAATATATATTTGAATCAATTAAAAAATTAATAGAACTTTAATTTAAAGCTGATTAAAACCATTAATTGGTTAAAAAAATTTCTGTGTATAAGTTAAATAAAGTTTTGGTACTTTAAATACACAAAAAAAACTTTAAGTGGCAAAAAAGGACAAAGGTACTACTGACCCTCGAGAAAAGCTCGTTAGCTCTTCTGGTAGGTGTTATAACGGGACACTGTATGATTGGACGTATGTCGGAGCCTAAGGGAATCTCTCGTGGAGGGTGCTGCAGTCTCTGCGACTGCCCGGCTCCTCAAGAGCGTAGGCTCAAATTTTTGGGCCAAAGATTCTTTCAGGACCTGGACTGTCTCGGAGATGTGACACTGAGCAGCCTATTAGGCTTTGTGAAAAGCTTCGGGTGGTTTACAAGAACCAACGGTATTGAAGTTCTCTTGGGAATGGTGGGGGTAGATGATCGTTGGGGCATCACAATGGGCCTTATTGGCCTCCGAGTGAACTCCCTTTTTTTGCGAGCGGCCCGTTTAACCTAACCTTAAGTACACCCAATTCTGTTTTTACACGATTTCTTTGTACACAGTTTTGATTTAACACGGATGGAAAATAAAAAAATATTTTTTTACACGATTTTATTCAATTTAGCACGATTCAAAATCATTTGGGCTTAGATTTTATTTGTAAAATTTTGCGAAATAGTTTTATATCAAAAATTTTGAGAAATTCCCAACCATTTTTACTTGTTAGAGCAATTGAAATGTGTTAATATGTTGTGAACTATCAATGCATCTCTGCAAGAAGACGACGAAAACTACAAATAAAAAACTACAACGTAAAGCCATTTGTTTAGAAAACAAATTTAAAATTTTAGATCGCCTTTGAAATGGAGAAGGCCCAACATTTCTTAGAAAAATGTTCGGTTTAAACGAAGCTACAGTAAGAACTGTAAAAAAAATTAATATTCAATTAGGCAATCGTTGAGTTCTGAAACGAAACTATCTATTAAGTCTTCATCATACACTATATGATTTAGTAAAATAAACATGATTTCTTGTTGTTAAAAAATTCTCGTTTTTCACTAATTTTAATAGGTTTTAGAGATAAGGAACCAATCACCTATTTTTGTATATGATCAATGTCTACCGTGTAAAAACAGTATTATGTGTATACCGAACGCCGCAATCTTTCGTATTCACTTGGATGCTGCAGACGATGCTTCACTCTACCAATTAATCTATCGAAGCGCTCGTGACAAATGTGGAGTATGCTCCAACCTATAAATTCCCCATGGGATACAACTCAACCCATGAATTAGTAGTATTGCGTTTCAATTTACGTTGGTTATTTTATATGATTTATTATAAAGATCTTAAAAAAGTCAGATGCTATATTTAACATTATTTATTTCTAAAAAAACTTATGCGTCTTAAAAATTAATTAAATAAATATTTTATGAAAATATTTCATCAACAAATTATAAATTAAAAAAAAAATTAAATTAAAAAATATAATAATCCAAACAGATTATTATGGGGAAAGCATATCCATATATCTATTTCACTGGTGCTTAACCAGATCGTCAGTGGATTTTTCAAACTTTCTGAATAAAAACCCATATTCTTATGGCCAAAATTTAATAAATCAAATGAGAATTTTATTAAATCTAGAAAGCAAGAAAAATCAAAATTTTTATTTTTGAAAATAAAAAATAAAAAAAAAAAATTATTAAATAAATATTTCATGATTCGTTCATAAAATATTTATTTAATCAATTTTAAAGTAATTATGCACATAAAATTCCAAATATAATTTTATAAATTTTTTTTAAAACTTTTGACTGGAATGAAGCAACAAACATAATTTTTTTTTTAAATGTGTATAAACACATTTTGTTTATAAACATTTTTCAATGTATAAAAAGCAACAACTTGTATTGAAATCTTTACTATTCTTAGCATCAAATGAAAAGTTTTATTTATTGGTTGTTCTATTTTCTATAATTTTTTCCCCATAATAATGTTATGTTACTGAATAAGTTTTCTTAATTTCTAATAGTTTTCTAAGACTTAAAAAATGTTTCCAAAAATGTTATTCTTTTTAATTAAATTGGCTGAAAAAATTTAGTGCATTTCTAATTTTCCATACAATCAAATTCCCACCTTTTCTGTCAGACATCAGTTCTTCTTTTATATTTTTTGTATTCTCTTTTGTTGGAAAGTTATGAATTATAGTTTTTTGAAATTAGTTTGCCATCTCAACATTTACTACACTTTTTTTTTTTTTAAACAGCAACAGTAACAGCAAACACCACAGCAATTTAAATACAATCTATGAATAAAACACAGTTAAAATTCATTTAAGAAGAAGCCACCTTAATCAAGACTATCTATGTAGTCGATTACTGCATACTCTAACTCTCCAAAGCGGCTTTAGCAGTCAAGGAAACTATTTTTTTCTACTATATCGTGTAGCAACCAGCCAACTAAGCCAGGTTGTAGTCAAGCAATGAGGCAAATGAAATTGTAGTCAATTTGCCCGCTGGTGGTGAATTCAGTTTAATTTTAATTTATTTTATGCTTAACTATCATCACCGAATACATGTTAAAATGGGTGACAGCGCGGCATGAATCGCATCATCGCATAATATAAAATTAAGCAACATACAGCAAGCAGCAGCTCAACGAACAGCAACAAACAGTATAGAGCAAAATCAAATATAAAATGTTTTTTATATATAATTTAATAGCTGCAACGTAATAAAAACTGTTGCTGCACTCGTTTGTTGCAAGGTGTATATAAGATGCTCCTGTTTATTCATAAACTGTTTAAGTTGTTGCTCATCAGAAAATAACAGCATCAACACCAAAACAAATACATTGGCAACAATGTTGCTTAATTATTTGTGTCTTTTAATAAGTATAATTGGAAATATGTATGTACTTTTCTACAAAGTTTAAAATAATGATGCATTTTAAAATTGTTCTTCTTTCTATTCTTCTATCGTTTTTACACACATATTTAATTAAATTTTATCTACATAATTTTTTCTTCTTTTAAAATTATCAACATTTGATTACTTTCGAAAATCATTAAATTATGCATAAATTAGAAATGTTTAATAAATGTTGAGACAAACTAGTTTTGTTTTGTTTTTACTTGTTGCTGTTCCTTTTTTTGGCTTGAATGTCTAGAGTATTTGAAAAGTTTTTATCTTAGTTGTTGCTTAAAATTGTCACATGTTGGCCAGTGTAAGAAATGCTGCTTTATGTAGAACATTAATGTGTGAGTTTTAATTGATTTTTTACTGGCTAAGATAAGAAATAATTTAGTTAAGATAGCAATTTTGTTGATACTTATTTATTTAAAGTGGCATTGTCATTTTGCTTGCAACAAGTTGTTGTTAGTTTGAAATACTAATTAGGATAGTGTTACAAGAAGGTTTGCCAGCCTAAGCTCCGTACACACAAAAAACTATTTGTACCAATTAAAGGTTTTAATTAGTTTCGGATACGACTTTAATTAAAATTTTAATTAATTTAAATATTTATTTAATTAGAATATTATATTAATTTTTCTTAATGAAAATCTTAATGAATTAATTGAAAAATTAGTCAAATTTGTAACTGAATCCAATTAAAACCTGTAATTAGACCAACAATTTATTTCTGTGTAATGCCAAGAATCAACTAAATTTAACCCAGAAATCAGATTTCATCTTAGTATAGCCAACAAATATGCAAAAAAAAAGGATTCTGTTCCTATAAATATGCTTTCCATAGGGTCGACTTAAATCAAACCCATACCTTCACAACCCCATATCTCAAGTCCTTTGATGTCTAGACTTTAGCGCGGCTTGCTAAAGTCCCACTTTAGCTCAAATGATAATAATTTGTATTTCTACCACGGAAATTGTAATTTGGAAGTTTATAAATTTTAATTAAAAAAAGTGACATTTAAAATAAAATGTATGACTGAGCTACAATTTCGGAAGCTAACGCACAAGCTCCCCTTGCCTTTAGGAGTTAGAAAAGTTCTTAAACAACTGTGTACCGTATCCCCATATTCCCATTTGAAACCATCAATGAACTAAACCTGGGAGACCACTTTGTGGCACGGTCGCTATCTATATATATATAATAAAACAGTAACTCATTTTCTGTCTGTCTGTCTGTCTGTCTAGCTTTCTGTCTATTGTCGCATCACATAAAAACTACTAAATGGATTTTAACAAAATTTTGTGAGGAGTTACCTTAGTATCCTGTTTCTAATATAGGATACCTTTTTCCGCAAAAATATCTTATTTCCAAAAGAAAGTGGGAAAATAGCAGTAAAAGTAGGCCGTTTTTTTGCCGATTTAAAAGTGCTGCATACTTTAAGGCATATTTTATTTTTGAAAGCGGGATACTTTAAACACGGTTGCGCAACAGATGGGGCTGTTTCAAAATTGTCATTATTTTGAATAATATACATATAAAAATATAAATAAATTTTAGGATTTTATCCAGGGATGGGTACATTTATATGAAGTTAATACGTAAGTCTTAAAATTTGGTGTGGATTATTTTCAAAGAAAAATCGAACAAAATATTGTTAGAACGCACACAACGTGTGTGGGACCAACTAGTCGTGAATAAGATCATCAAAATTACTGTGCAACACAAAGACCGGTTGAATATAATTAAGTACTAAAATGTAAAGATCGTTCTCAACAAATCTAAGTCTTCGCTAATACCGCACAACTTATAAGCGCTGAAGTCACTAAACCTAAGACGGTGGAGAGAGGCTACTATATGTAGAGCGACTCGAATGGTGCTCAAAAAAGCCCCTTGGTAGGAAGGCCAGTAAGATGCTTAGATATAATAGAGGTACCTTAAGCTGGATAACCGACTTAGTAAAAGATCATGGAAACTTCAAGTATCATCTAAGAAGAAAATCCTAGATGATGATTATTGCCGACTATACCTGAAAGACGCTGAGGCGGTAGCGCGCATTGTGGGTGGATGTCTAGCTGAATGTCTGGCTAGTATAAGACTTCGAACCACGAGCAGAAGCTTGTTAAATGTACATGTCATGGGGGAAGTAAGCCTTGGAGAAATGCTACCAATCACTAGAGACTCTGTGATGAGAACGAATGCCGTTACCAGTTACCAGTCAATAGTCTGTGATTTCAGACTACATTCTAGATTAAAGACTGGTTGTAGCAGGAGACGCAATGGAAGTAAGGTTGCCGTAAATTATAGGTCGGTCGCCTACAATCATTATGGGCGGAAGGGGTCGATCAGGGACCCATTTAAAAAGTGGTCTGCATCGATATTCTCCCTACATTAATAAGATTTCCCGAATTTTACTACCGAAACGGCGAAATAGTCACAACACTAGGGAAAAGTAAGTTAATATTTGCCCTATAATGTTGGTGAAGTACTAGCTAGTACTAGTTCTGATCTTAAGCCATGAAATTTAAGAAAAGCCCTTAGGAGGCATACAGGAAATATTTTTGTTCCTGTTGTTTGTTGGGTAAATAATAGGCTAATGGTATGCCGATTAACTCCAAGCCTTCTTCAGGCCCTCCTGCCAAAACTGTAATGAAACAGACCGGAGTCTTTGATAGAAATTGAACCTATCAACCCTGGCTGATATATAAGAAATTATTCTTAATGAATATTAAAACATTGCCTATTACATTTTTAGAATCAATCAAGCAACATGTTGCTAGTTTAAAATCTTTCTAACAAAAAAACTTAATGTTGCCAAGTTAATATTTTGTGTTAATTTTAGAATTTAAAGAATTTATGTGCAAACTTTTGCATGTATTATATTTTAACGAAAAAGTATACTTTTTAACACACCTTATAGCTCTCAAGTATCTAAGAAAATTTAATCACCCATATTATGTTTAGGCAGCGTAAAGCAGGTTTAAAAAAATTTCTCTGAAAATCGAACAACATTTTCCCCTCGCCTTAATAAAATTTGAATTTTGTCTATTTTATCCTAAAGAATTAAAATTTAATCAGCCAGTATATGTACAATGTACATATATATTTCTGGGCTGTGCATTTTAAATTTAATTACATCTTAAAATACAATTCCATAAATTTTACAAACACATTGAAATTGCAACAAGCCTGTACTTAAGGCTGTCTTTTCTCTTCATGATATTTAGCATAAAACACTTTGGGTGGGCCTTTAAGAAAATATCAAAGATTATTTCAAGTATATCGCCAAACCTTCCAAGGAAAATGTTAACAAGGGCTCAAAACAGAAAACTTAAAGTACATTTGTATGTCCATCCATATATGTATGTATATATAATAACACATATAGAGTAACCATCGACAAGTCATCGTATTCAAAACAAACAACCTAACATAACATAAACAAACACATGTACATATCAATGGTGGTGGCAGACAAAACACCATGCCACAACACCTATTTCGCCTGTTGTGGCCTGCCAAGATGCAAATTGCTAATGGTAGCTGTGTTCCGGTGATGGTATTGTTGGTGGCACTACTTAATACAAAATCCACAAGTATATAATGTAACGAAGTGAAAATTATATTCAAAATATCATAAAAAAAAAAGTTTAACATTTACGGTTGATTTTCCATACATACTTGAACTCATATAGAACTTGAACATGGTAAATAAATATAGCAACAGCAACAAAAACAAAAACATCAAACATATATTTAGTTCAGTTCAAAACTCCTTGCCAGTTATAAAACAACAACATCAGCCCCATCATCATCATCATCGTTATTGTAGTCCTCCTCAACAGCATCATCACCTCGTCCTCATCATATTGCAACATTTTCAACATCTTCAACGTCCAAATGCGTTTTGGTTTTAATATTAAATAAAATACACTCACACTCATACTCATATTTATTTTATTGCAAGTAAGTGGCAAAGTCCCTTGTATGTTTATACTTAGTCTTATAACCTCATTTGCTTTAGTGTCGTCGTTTTTGTTGCTGTTGTTAGTTTGTTTGGCAAGTTTTGTGGCCCCGCTTTGAATTCCACCTAATCTTATTCGTTGAATTCATTCGTAATCTCATTAAATTTACATATTAATCAAGGGATTTTAATTACACTTACACTACACATATAGCAACAATAGCAATAACATCAATAGCAGCATCATCCAGTATTTGCAGCAAGAAACAAGAGCAACAACAATAATATCGCCATCAACGTCTTCGATACTTTTAACAAGTAAAGCCAAGCAAAATAGCAGTGACACCAAGAAACATACGTTATTTATTTAATTTAAGTTTTATTTTTTTATTTTGCAAAATTACATCTGACACTCGTTTTACTCGATTTACATAAAAATTACTCAAGAATTAAGTGCAAAAAATTTACTTTTTTTACTTAATAAGACCAAAAAGGAGTTTCAATCCAACTTGTTTCAGCTCAATGTATATTAACTTTAAGACTAGAAGGGGTTCCAAACCAAATTTTATGACCCCAGTGCATAATTTTTTTATAAAACTGACTTTTCTAACAAAAGGGAAGCGACTGTATAACAAAAGAAAATTGTTTTCTCAAAAAAAAAAACTACTTGTTCACGAAAAGAGCAAGCTAATGTTTATTTTTTGTAAAAAAGTAGTTACTTTTTTTGTTTTTTTGAAAACATTTTCTTTAAATTTTTCAAAAATTATTTTTAATTTTTAAAATTAATTTTTATAACAAAAAGTCTCTTTTTTACCCAAAATACCTCTCTTTTTATCAAAAAGCATCTTGTTTTACCAAAAAGAATCTTTCTTATCAAAAAAATTTATTTTTAAAAAATAGTGTCTTTTCACCAAAAACTTCCCTTTTCACTAAGAAATACTTTTTTCACCAAAAAGTTCCTTTTTAACAAAAATAGTGTTTTTTTTTACCAAAAAATTAGTTTTTGGTGAAAACCGATTTTTCCACTTTTTACTTTTTAGTATCGCAAGTGACAATTGTGATACTATAATGTAAATTTCCCATAAAAAAAATAATTTTCATCTTAAATCCTATCCATCATAGATTTTTGTGACGAAAATTGTTTTCACAAAAAACGGTTTTGTTAATTAAGCGATGTCCGTCTGTCCATGTTCGGGTAGCAATGTCATTTGCCTAGGCACCAGAAGAGATACAAAAAATTTAAGTACACCAATCTGCAGGCATATTTTCGAAAATTTTAGAATTTTAATTCAGCAACATTGGATCATTTCTTTGGAGGCTTCGAGCCAAAAACCACGCCCATCTATATTTTTTTTTATTTTTTCGGCTTTAATGATTCTTTTTGCTTTTTTTTTGTCAAATAATTATTAGACCGCAACAGGCAGTTCGAAAGGAGTGCATACAGATCTAGGGGGATCAATAACCCCATGAGAGGGGCGATTTTTGTTTGTTTTTAGGTTGGTAGGGTTTTACTGCTTTGATTTGTATTAAAGACCTTTATAGAAACCAATACACCTAGAGATGGCCAATAGACTTATAGGCTGCCTACTGGTAAACAGGCGCACTTAAAAGGCACAATATAAGGAATTTTTTTAATGATTTTTTTTTTGCTTTAGCCTGACTATTCTAACTTTAAAAAAAAAAAAATTAAACAACATTTACAAAACATTTTCAAAAAAATATTTTTAAAGCAAAATGTTCGAAAAAATTTAAAAAAATTTTAAATATTATTTTACAAAAAAATTAAAAAAAAAATATTTTACAAAAAATTTTCAATAAATACACATAGAGGTAGCCAATGGTACCATAGGGTGCCCACTGGTAAATAGTAGCAGTTAAAAGGCACATGGGGGGGGTCAATATAAGGAATTTTTTTAATGAATTTTTTTTTTTTTGCTTTAGCCGGACCATTATAACTCAATATAGATTGCAGAAAGGTCATAAATTAAAAAAAATTTAAATAAAATTTTTATAAAAAAATAAATTCTTTTCAAATTAAAAAAAAATTTTAATTAAACAAAAATTAAACAAAATTTACAAAACATTTTCAAAAAAATATTTTTAAAGAAAAATGTAAAAAAATGTTTTTTTTAAATTTTTAAAAAAATTTTCAAATATTATTTTACAAAAAAAAATTTCCCAAAAAAAGATTTTACCAAAAATTTTCAATAAAATATTTTTATAAAAATTTTTGCAAAAATTTTTACGAACACTTTTCGAAATATTTAAAAAATATTTTAATATTTCTTTAAAAATAACTGTAACAGGGGGTAGGTACTCTTACTTGTTTAAACTAAAATTAACTTTTGTACAAAAATATTTATTTTGAACCAAGAATAAATTTTTCATGATAATATTTGCACTGACTTGTGACAATGACTATTTTTTTTTAATAAAAACTTACCCCAAAAAAATCATCTATTCACCAGAAGGGACATCAAAAACGGATAGGTTTGATACTAGTAAGTCAGTTTTTCATCAAATTATATATTTTCAACTAAAATTCATATTTTTATCAATTTTTTTTTCTTTTGTAACATAAAGTTACTTTTCTACCAAAAAACAATTTTAAACCGAAAATTTACTTTTAAACTAGAAATTAGAGTTTTAGCCAAATAAATTTTTTTAATGAATGCCTGAGCAGGATAGTAGCTGTGTGCTAGTGTGGGGTTTGTGGGTTCGATTTCTAACAAAGACTCTGTGTGTTTCACTATGACGAGTGAAGGTCTGCATTACTATGCTCGATAAATTAAGTTAGAATATAATTTAAAACTGTGTTGTAATATTTAATAAATAAATAAAATATGTTTTTAATAAAATTTTGTCTTTTCATCAACAAGCACCTATTCACAAAAAATTGTATTTTTCAGCAAAAACAACACTTTTTACCAAAAAGAAAAAACTTTTCACCGAAAATATTTACCTTTGTACCCAGCAGTCATCCTTCTACCAAAAGATGTCTGCAGATGTTCGCCAAAAAGTGAATATGATGTTGCTGCTTCATCAAAAACCTACTTTTTTACCCATAAATTTACTTTTCACCAAATTTTATATAAATACAAAAAGCCTATATTTCCGTAAACCAAAACATAATATTTGTGGAGCAACGTTGTGTTATTTATCAGTAAATGATAAAGAGTGCACAAAAAAATTGTAAAACCCGTTAATAGAGGCCTTGTGATATAAATTCTTCTTATGCTGTGCATTGCTTAGCAAATGTATGTTTAAATTGTAGCAAAATCTAAAAGGATATTGCGATACAGATAACCAGCATTACACCAACAACAATTCCCCAAAATTTTTAGAATCAAATGTATAATATAATATACTTACATTTATTTAAGCATAAAGAAATGTAAGTTTAAATATACGAGTATATACCAACATTACCACTTCTGTTGCAGCTTCTTTATACGAGTATGTTGCAAGATTAGAGCAACAGAGAAAGGTTGATGCAAAAGTTGTAGTTAGTTGCTTTTAAAGTGTGCGGTCGTTTTGTTAATTTTTCTGTTTCTTTTAGCAAACTCTTATGTGACGCTTTTGGCGTTTACAATTTTCTTCAAATGCATATAACATCGTTACCTCCGATTCTGTTGATTTTCTTTATTGCCTGCATGCCTGCCTGTTGGTGTTGATTCTCATTTATATGGCTGTGTGTGTGTATGAGTAAATGCGTTTATATGACATAGCTTCCTTCTCCACCCATTTGGTGTTTGTTCGAAATTCTACAATTATAGTTTTGATATTCAGAAAGTAATTTAATTGGACTTGCCATTCTTTTTTTTTGCCAGACATATCATTAGATTTTACTGCTGTGTTTGTTTGGGAACAAAAAGCCGTAGTTGCCAAAAATAAATTACTTTTTTGCGTGTTTGTTTTATATGCAAATATGTTTTTTTTGTCGCTTCTGGTAATCAGGCATATTATTATTTGATATTGTTTTATTATTGCAACTGGTTAAATAAGCAAGACTGTACCAACAATTAAAGGTCTCTTTAAATAAAAAATAGAATTAAAAATCAATTATATATTAGTTAAATTTGCTTCATAAATTATGTTAAAAAAACTTTTAATCAGTTTACAATACTTTTAAAGAATCAAAAGAAAATAAATCAAGGGATATAAAATTACGATCGAGATAGATATGTACTTGCAGTAAGACTGTAATAAATCTGTATTCGGGTGTATGTACCAACCAGATTAGTTAAGCTCACACATATCTAAATAAACCAGTCAAGTACGAGTCACACTGCCAACTGTAGGGTTCTGTTTTGTCAATATATAAATAAATTACTTTCTTGTCTTATGGGGCACCCTATAAATTTTAGTTATTTTTTTATACTGCAGTACAATATACCGCATGTAAATATCAAGTGTTTTTCATAACGTTTACAACAAAAGGAAAAATTTCTCGAATTCGCGACATCTATTAAACACCCTTTCATTGCTATTTATTTTCCTTATTTGTTGTTCCAGTAGATATTGTAAAATATAATCTCGATAAATTTTAAACGTAATCCTACAACTATTCAAGTATAAGGTCATATATGCAAAATCTTGTCACTACCGAAACACCCTTTAATTTTTGATATTTTTTGTATTGTTATAGGGGAAAAATTTATAAATACCCTTGAGGTTGAGGTTTATGGTGCTACCCACTCAGGTTTAAAAATCATGCTACATACGTAAATTAGTGTCACTTTCGCAACACCCTTTGATTATAATTTTTTTAAATTTTTTAAATTTTTTAAATTTTTTTAAACTTTGTATAAATTTACGGTTAAAAAATTAATTTTCGCGAAAATCTCGTTGCTATCGGAACACCCTTTAAATTTTTAGTAGTTGTTGTTATAGCGGCCATGGTAATGTACTTTGTACGAAAATATCAAAAGTCTAACTATTAGGGTTTAAAAAATAAGGCCATATGCATGCATATCATAACACTGTTGGAACACCCTTTAATTATTAATATTCGTTATAAGGACCATAGTAACACACCTTCTCAAAAATTTTTAGATTCTCCCTATTATGGTCCAAAAATTTGTCCATACACATGTAAATCATGTCAATATTGGAACACCCTTTTTTTCTATATTCTTTATACACTTGCAAATCACGTCACTATTGGAACACCCTTTAATTCCGAATATTCGTTATAGCAAATAAAGTTTCAATTAATGTGTGTAAATTTCAAGAGTATTTCTGTTAAGGTTCAAGATATCAAGACATATAGACGACTAACATGTCATTTTCAGAACACTCTGTAAGTTGTAGTATTTGTTTTTTAAGGCCGCTACAAGAAATTTTCAAGTGTGAAATTTTCAAGTGTCCACCTTTTACGTTTCCAGATATAGAATGCAGGCGATCAGGCTACGGAACAATAAACAAATGCCAGGATATTCCAAGTCTAGTGTTTGAAACGGATAATAATGTATACTTAAATGCCAAAGCGGAGAATCACCGTTCTTGCTACTGGTAAAATTAAATCGCACTGGTTTCGACTAAAGAAAGACGCACAATGTAACGACATAGTGTAAACTTGGTCCGATGTGAACCAAATTTTGCTCAGAGATGTTAGCTATCATTATTAAGAAAAAAAATTGAAAATGGGGTCTTTACGCCCACTGCCACGCCTCCTAGATCATAGTCCTTTTTATTAAGAGATAAAATCCCCACAACAAGGGGGCCTAAAAGTAACTGTTTGGCCCTAAAATAGTAACACATGTTATGCCAGTCTTTCTATTTGTGCTCGCATCACGTAAAAACTACTAGTTGGATTTGACAAACTATTGTGAGGAGCTACCTTAGTAGCATTGTATAGATTCCAATATACGATACATTTTTTCCGCAAAAATATCTTATTTCCAAGAGAAAGTAGAGAAAAAGCAGTGAAAGTATGCCAATTTATTCCGATTTAAAGGTACTGCATACTTTAAGGCATCTTCTAGTTTTGAAAGCAGTATATTTTAAACACATTTGCGCAACAGATAACGCTGTTTTAAAATAGTGACAAAATATAAAATTTTATTTGTATTTTTACATTGTTATTAAAATATTTTAAACACCTTTTACAGAGCCTTACAATAATTTTTAGAGATATATTATATTTTATATAAATTTTGGAATTTTATCCTGGGATGGGTACCTTTTTATAAATTAAATACGTAAGAGTCTAAAAATTTAATTGTTTTGGAAAAATTACTTGTCCATACCAATATCATAATGCTCCCTACAAGTTCAGTAAAAAAAGTATATTAAATAGCCAATTGTTGCATTAGTTAATATGAGTCCATACTTCCCAAACCTTAATATAATAAAAACCGTTTGGGTGTATGAGCACGGGAACAATATAAACCCAAACCTAAGGTAATTAAAGCCATTCATAAATCCTTGGACGCAAGAAATTATTAAATTTTATATTAATCAAATGACCACTAACGGCGCAAAATTTTTATGTAGCTACAAAGTGAGGGTGCTGTAGCTTAATTGGTTGGCACGTTGACTACTAAGCAATGGTCACGAGTTCAAATCTCAGCCGTGGCAACATCAATTTTTCTGATATGTATTAATTTTTCTTTATAATAATGCATAGCGCCCTCCTTCGCCGGTATTACCACATAGCACTAAATCGCCGGCGAAGTAAAATAATTATAAATTGGCTATGCTAGCTTCGAAATAATTCGCCTAAATAACACCAGAGGCGCTGCAATACTGTTCTAAAAATAATCCTAACGTGCAATTGCAGTGTTGCCAGAATCGAAGCTTTACTATCACTAACCATCTGTCTTATCTACTATTATCCCTTTCCAAAGGAAGTACCACAGTTATTGTAGGCATTAACTGCATGAAAAAAAAAAGTGTTAATAATTCTAGGCTGGACATTGTTTTCTCTGTGTAGCTTTAAATTTATTCATAGTATATTTAGAATTAGATAAATTTATTTACAATCAGACGCAGAGCAGAGTGTTATACTTCCGAACAGACAATTCCAGTTCAAACATATAGAAGGCTCGTTAACAACGATTTTATTTTATAGACAACAGGGCATGTCTATCTCAAAACTTTGCAGGTAACCATAGAAAATCATCTTAAAAATCCAAGACACCATGCATATACTAGGTATTGAATAAAACCACATGCAACTAAGCAACATAAATTAATTATTATTTATTAATGTTAAATGATTTTTATCAGAAACTAAAAAACCAACTGATATTTAAGGCCTACATCTTCAGTCTCATAAAACGCAAATCAAAATTGAAGAAATATCCATAAAACAATCATAATGGCAGAACATTAAGAACCAAATCCAGTTTAATTATCTATTTAATGTGTAAATTTTCAATATCTTTGCAACACCATAATTAACACAATACCAGTTTGGAGAACAGCAAAACTGTTGAACACAACAACAACAACATAAACTGAACAGCAACTTACAACAACAAACAACATTAACTTAAACATAATTTCTTGCCACATCATTTAATATTTACAAGACATTTCATTCAACCATATTTTCACTTTTGCAGCAGCCACCACTACTATTATTTAAATCCAGTATAAAGAAGAAGAAGAAGAAGAAGAAGAAGAAGAAGAAGAAGAAAAGGAAGAAGACAACAGCAGAAGAAGGAGGTCGTTTGATCAATTAAAAAATACTTTACGATATTAGTTGCAACAAGACCATCAACTCAATAATTTTTGTAGCATGTTTGTGCGAGGAAAAAATTAAACAGAAATGAAAATTTTAAAAGAAACACAATAAGAAATCGCCCAAAATGAAACATAAAGTAATCAAAAATTGTTTTTGTTAAGGTGGTCCTTTGCAGCAAGCATTTGAAAGGACTAAAGCCAGTTCTAAAGTTACAAGTTACACTCGTTTATACATATAATAATCTATACATATAATGAAACAGTAACTCTTTTCCTGTCTGTCTTTCTGTTGGTGTTCGCATCACGAAAAAACCACTAGATGGATTTAAACGAAATTTGGTGAGAAAGTAACCTGGTATCCTGATTCCAATATAGGATACTTTTTTCTCGCAAAAGTACCTTATTTCCAAGTCAAAATGGAGAAAAAGCAGTGAAAGTATGCCGATTTTTTTTTACCGATTTAAAGGTACTGCATACTTTAAGGCATCTTTTATTTTTGAAAAAGAGATATCTTAAACATGGTTGCGCAACAGATGGCGCTGATTTAAAATACTGACAAAATATGAATTGAGAGCGGGATAACTCATTTCCTGTCTGGATGGATTTTAATAAAATTTTGTAAGAAGGTACCTTAGTATCATGATTCCAATATAGGTTTCTTTTTTCCAAAAAGATATCTTACATCCAAGAGAAAGTGAAGAAAAAGCAGTGAAAGTATGCCAATTTTTTTACCGATTTAAAGGTACTGCATACTTTAAGGCAAGTTTTATTTATAAAAGCCGGCAACAGATGGCGCTGTTTTAAAATTATGACAGAAGATGAATTGAAAGCGGGATATTTTAGACATGGTTGAGCAATAGATGGCGCTGTTTTAAAATAATGACAAAATGTGAATTTCTTTCTGCCAAATAGCCAATGGAATGAATTTTGTATTTGATTTGTATTTTTACTTTGTGGAACAACATTGTTATAAAAATATGTTAAACATCTTTTACAGAGCTTTACAAAAATTTTTAGAATTTTATATAAATTTTGAGAATTTTATCCAGTGATGGGTACCTTTATATAAAGTAAATACGTAAGAGTCTTAATATTGGTTGTGGTGTACTTTCGAAGTAAAATCGAACAAAATATTGTTAGGACGCACACAACGTGTGTGGGTACAGCTAGTAGACATATATTAATTCCTGTTGTTCCTATAAGGAGCATAGCGCACTCATATGCTGATTTGCAAAAGAAAAAAAAACTATAAAAATTTCAATATTTTTTGCTTTGTTCTCAAACAGGCTGTAGGTATTTTCCTCTCTTTTTTAGTGTCATAATTTCTTAATGAAACCTTTAACAAGGCTTTTGAAATACAACTATGGCATCAACTCCTTGTTAAAGTTAGTTTTTGTCGCTGCTCGCTTTTCGTTGTAAATGTGCAAATTATTATTGCCTTTTTAACATAATTGTTGGCCTCGTGCCAGGTTAGCAAATTTAACAATAAAAATTATTTCATAATAATTTTGAAAAAGAAGTTAACATAAATTTTTATGAACATAATGAACTGGTAACTCCACTTTTAATGCAGCTTGATTGTTCCATGGACTTCGAAATAATAGGCTTAGCTTTATAGGTTTGTTAGTTGAGAAAAGAACATTTAAAAATGTTAATGTTTAAAGTTATAAATAGATGTAATTGTGTGAGTTTTTTCCATAAAAGCAGATCTCTAATAAATAAATCGATGTTTTTATTTTCATTTCAAATGATACAACTTTTTATGGGGTGATCCTTGAAAGCCTTTTTTAATTTTAAATAAAATACGTTGAAGAACGTTTTGAGGTGTCTGCTTTCGAAAAGGATTTACCTAAGCCCACAGGGCCAGGTGCGTCCAATTCATTCACATTTACCTCCATAGTCACAGGAGTATCTTCTTAGACTGACCAGTCCACCCGTTGCGAGGTTTCTTTGTCATTCTCTTTCGATATCCGCCCTTGGCCAGTGGCAACCGAAGTTCCTAAAGGGATTAACCTCTCCACCTTTAATAAGGCTTCCTTGTCCATTCCTATGGAAATATCTCGGTTCAACGCCATGGCAGAAGCTTTAGAGATTAACCTGTTCACCCCTTGTGAGGCGTTCCTGTTCATCCCTTCTAAAAACTTCCCTAGGCCATTATTGGAGAAAACAATGCACATCCTACATTGAAACTGGAGGTCGACCGCTATCCAGAGTTCGCATACTAAAAGCCAAGCACCCTCTTGCCACCTCACCCTCTTCACCTCTAACCTCTTGACCACTTCAGAGCACATTGTGTTACTGCCCGGTATCATATGGCAGCAGACTTCGATGAGATGGCTAAATAAAAGATTTCTAGATGGGCTATAGGATATCCCACGATGCAAACTAGAAGATATCGTCGGCTTCATTAAGAAAAACGGATGGCTGAGTTGTAGGAGGCAGGACGCATATTGGTCTCTCTCTATCATTTATTTTTAGTTTTAGTTATATGAAGGGTAGGTATCACAATGGGCCCGCCGAAACAAACGCTGCTGGTATTCCGGCTTTCAGTTTTAGGCAACAAAAAGTTCGTTTTATTGGTGCGGTAGGACCCATTATTGCAGATTATGTTGTGTCTGACCTAATTTTTTAAAGGTGTACGGCCCCATGATTCCACCCATAAAAATACCACGCATTTTTTTTGTGGTTGTAACGGTAGCTTCGAAATATCCTCTGGTTGCTTATTAGCCTAAATGCTACAATTTTGTCTTTTAACGTCCGTATCTTCTTGGAGCTGTTACAGAGCCTATGGACTTAAACTAAAGTGTAAATTAAAATAGCCTACGAATTGGAATATTAAAAGCTTTTCACCTTAGATCCTGAGGTAAAATTTAACAATTTCTTCCACATGAAAGGATAATATGCTGCTTTTAGCGTAAAATCGAATGGTCAGGTCTTTCTATCCGTTAAAGCCGCAATATTTCCCTTCCTACAGACTGAATCTGGTCTTTTCTTATCATCCTGTTACGCATACTGAGGCTCATATATTTTTATGATGTTGGAAATAGTGGGACTTGAAAGGAAGGTAATGCATACTATATGTGACCCGGCCTATGAAAAGGTTGCTTATGACTCAAAAAATATTTTTCCGCTATTTTTTTGGTTTCGATAGTTTTTGAGACGCTCTTTCACGTGGTGAAAACTAGAAAGTCCTAACTTGCTTAGAAGTGTACTAAAAATGTAGAGAAAGAAGAGCACAAATGAAAGAAAAAAAAGATAAAATCCCCAAAAACCTGACAACGCTGGGTCAGAAACCGGTTTGTGCTTTGCATTGAAAAAAACATGGCTCTTTATATACACGTACGAACTTATCTCATTTATGCTCTTTTCCATTTTTTGGTTGCCTTTTGGGCATGAATGTTCATAATGCAAAAGAAAAACTAGTAAGAAACTGACGAAATGCATTGTTTATCTTTTTCGAAATTTTGTTTTTGAGTCATAAGCTACCTTTTCTTAGACCGGGTAACATATATTACGTCGAGGATCAATGAAAAAACGAATAAAAAATGTATCAATATTAAAATGGTTATTTCCATACGAAAAACTAAACTCATTGTGACCTTCAACCATTGAACAATTTCATGTGCCCACTTCAAAACGTGTCGTTAAGCCCGTAGTTGTCGATGTCATGTTCTTGTTCAATCAGCATTGTTAGAACATTTGTTCGCACAACGATGTCTGACATCAAATGTTGATTTTAGTATGAAAGTTTGAGTTTTAAAGAACGCCATCTGTTGATCAAGCGTGCAAATCCTATTTGCTGTGCTATAAGCATTCAAACAAAATTGATGAAAAACAGAAAATTATGTTTAGTCGGAACAAGCATATCGATACGTTTTCTTAACATAGAAGAAACTAAGCAAACTTCTGTTCCCCATTCTGCCGACGTTTTGTTCATGTGCTAACAAAACAAGGGCTTTTGAAGATGGCAGTTTAAGTTTTGCACTCTTCAGTCAAAATTTTATACATTTGCGGTAACATAGTGGAAAAACATTAGTAATTCTATTATAATTGCCAGACATACAACAAATCCCCCGAATTCCTATATAATTTTATGCTTTGCAACCAAGTTATAATCATTTCAGTTTTATCTCATTTATTATTTAAAACATAAAAAATATATATTTTTTTTCTTCTTACCAGAAAACAACATCTTGCCACATTTTTTAAATGTATATTACTGTTTTCAAAATTAATTTCGTTTTTTTGTTCTTCTTGTCTTATAATTTATTGAGATTTTCATTAATCAAACACATAATATCACAAACAAACACAAACGTATACTATACATACATACATCTGCATACTCGTACATACACAATAATTTATTTAATTATAAGTCTTGGGAAAATAACAAGAGAGAGAGAAGGAATATTGCGAAAAAAATAAAAGTATAAAAATGAATCCTATAAACAACTTAAGAAATAAAGATTTACAAGTCTACACTCTACTTAAAAACGCAATGAATGAAGCCCATCCTGGATAGTTGGCCAACGTTTAGCAGGAATTTGTTTGTCTTTAATTTGTTTTTTTCTTTACTTTTTTGATTTCGTTAAATAGCCAATATGCAACAACAAATGCAATAAAACAAGAGAATAAATAATAATATTAAAACACAACCAACAACACAACACGATAATAAAAAAGAAAGATTTAAGAACAAAAACAACTACAACTACAACTAAGAATCAAAGAGTCCCAAAGTCAACTGATTTATGAAGTATAATTACAACACAATGAATGAACCAGCAGAATGTGAGATGAGGAATATCCACCACGGTATACCACAAGATGATAAAAAAATATTTAATAATCAAAATAAAGCAGAAGAAGGGCAACAACAAAAAAAAAAACTACTTATAATGAAGATTAAAAATTCCTTAAAAGCAGGTTATAATCCTTTTTTAAATTTATCAACGCAATATGCTTTTAGAGCAGGAGGTTTTGGCACAAGTCGACTAGAAAGGTGCTATAACATTAAGAATAAAACTAAAACTAAATCTCAGAAGAACTTTCAAAATGGATAAATTGTACTCTCTAGGCTAAATAAATTGAGCAACTGCAAGTCATTCTTACATACATATATGGGTAAGTACCATATAATTTTTTAAATTATTCATCTTAGTTTGCTTTAATTGGGTGACCCGGCAGGCTAGTAGGTAGTGAAGTAGTCTATTGGGGCTTGCGGTTTCGATTTCCAATATAAACTCTGGATGTTATTACTGCAACGATTTAAGCCCTTTGTTACTATGATTGATAAATTAAGTTTGCATGTAATTTGTAACTGCATTGTAACATTTTTTAAATAAACAAATGATATGCTTAAATTACACCAATTATCTTATTGGTTTTAATGAAGTTAACAACACTTATTTTCATACACTCTTAATGTTCTTAAACAAAAAAACATAAAAATAACAGCAAAATATACATCACTATCATCTTGTTGATCTAATCATACATATAAACCCATGCTATTCGCACACAGCACTACCAAGAGAATAAGGATTGTTGAGCTTTTAGTCTCTTCTTTAAGTGTACCTATGTTTTTTTGTTAACTTTTGGCCGAATGCAGCATACTTTTCAGCATTGATAAACTTGAAAAATATATATGCCGCCTGCTTCATTATATCCTTCACCTCAAGTAGCAAGGGTATAAATAAGTTTGTCATTCCGTGTGTAATTTCTATAATATTAATTTCCGACCCCATAGAGTATATATATTTTACATCCTTATAAAAAGAAAAGTTGATTTAGAAAATTAAAGCACACCAATCTGCCAAGCATAGTTTCGAAAATTTCACTAATGAAATTCAGCAACATCAGACCACTCAATTTTAGGCAGCAAGCAAAAAGCCACGCCTACCTTTATTTTCTTTTGAATTTTTTAAGGTTGTTTTTTTTCGGTTGTAATAATTCTTTTTTGTTTTTTTTTTTGTTAAATAAATATTAGACCGCTACCAGTTGTTCGCATGGAGAGCACTCAGATCTCGGGAGATTAATAACCCCCTCCGAGAGGCGATTTTTGTTTGTTTTTAGGTTAATAAGGTTTTTCTGCTTTGATTTGTATTAAAGGCCTTTATAGAAAGCAATACACATAGAAGTAGCTAATGGACCCACAGGGTGCCCACTGGTAAGCAGGAAATTTTTTTTTTCTCTAGTTGCTAACTTAAAAAAAAAATCCAATAAAACATTTGCAACAAGGTATTTTTACAGAAAATTTTTTTTTAAAAAATAATTATATTCAGAAAATTTTTTATTTCGAAAATTTTCCAATAAAATTTTCGAAGAAATTTTTATAAAAAAATTAAATAAAAATAAATATTTTTACCAAAAATTTTTGATAAATTTTTTACAAACAATTTTCGAAATATTTAAAAAATATTTCTAGAAAAATCAAAATTTCTATGAAAATGAAAATCAAGAGTGTAACATAACATATTTTTTTTTAATATTAATAATATATATATATATATAGAGTAACATATTTTTTAAATGCGTTTGATTTTTAAATAGATCAGATCTCTATTTTAAAACCTAGATGCATTAAACACATAGACAACATCAGGATACCGACTACACAAAATACACATGTTTATAGGCAAACGATTATTCTGAAGCTAGCAAAGGTTTTGAACACCGTTGTGGCTGTAGTCAATTTTATTTTATTCAACAAAAGAAAATGTCACGAAATTATAAATTAAACATTTATAAACAAACAAAAAGTTTTAAAGGAAATATTTATTATTTTTTGAAAAAGTTATTTAATTTTATAAAAGCAAAATAAGTATTTCTACAACAATGTCAGAGTTTACGATGTAGCTGTCGTCTTCAATATAATTAAATAGCTGACTACACGGCGGCAATTGTAGCCAACGGAATTTGTTTTCATTTCGCTGCGTAGCCACTGTCTTCTATTTCATGAATAATAGTTTTTCTCATAAGACTTATTTTAATTTATGTAAAGAGTCCACAATATGGATGTATAAAAAAAATCACCGTGGTGAAGGGTTTGGAAGATTCGGCACGTCCGAATATATAGAAATATAAATTCATCCTAAAAGTATGCCACCCATTTGTATAAGGTTTTGCAAGCGTATTTTTTAATTTCTTTAAACTTAAATTTATTGATTCAATTCTGACAGCATTCAATTTAATTTTTTTTTAATTTTTTTTATACGGCTTTTCCCAGTAGAGCGCCGTTCATAATATATACCGAATTTGCGAACTCTTATTCCAGAGCCCCGCAAACACACACCACCACAACTTTCTTCTCAGTGCTTTTAAATGAATTTTTTTACATGTGTGGGCAGAGCAAGTGCACATGTACGTTATGTTGCCGGGCTCTAAGTTATTCTCTATTTACTCAACCATTTTTCTTTTTTGCAACCATTTTTTCAAACCCAGTTATGGTTCACTTATTATCCTAAATGCCTAGAAAAGTTCTATCAACAGCAAAAGTCAGTGCGTGGACTCGGCTGCTATTTGGCATATCCAAGTATCGATACTATAATACTACCTTGTGACCGAGTGGCTCATTTATATGAATTGAACCCTAAAAGTGTCATTCTTTCCGATATTAATGTGCATAATGTAGAGAAAAACTGGATGCATTGGAATAGTGGGCGTGGTATTTTCCATAGAAAGTGAAACATTTTTACCGTGTAGCTAGAGTACTGAAAAGTAGACTCCTAAAGTTTTTCATCAGTAACCCCCATATTAATTTACATAGTTTAGCGGAACACAAGGTCTAACAAAAAAAGAGAAAGGATGGGAACAGTGGGCGTCGTACCTCGTAAGAAATAAATGTTAGACCACAACCAGTAGATCGCATGGAGAGCACACAGATCTCGGGAGATTAATAACCCCCTCCGAGAGGCGATTTTTGTTTGTTTTTAAGTTAATAGGGTTTTTCTGCTTTGATTTGTATTAAAGGCCTTTATAGAAAGCAATACACATAGAAGTAGCTAATGGACCCACAGGGTGCCCACTGGTAAGCAGGAAATTTTTTTTTTCTCTAGTTGCTAACTTAAAAAAAAATCCAATAAAACATTTGCAACAAGGTATTTTTACAGAAAATTTTTTTTTTAAAAAATAATTATATTCAGAAAATTTTTTATTTCGAAAATTTTCCAATAAAATTTTCGAAGAAATTTTTATAAAAAAATTAAATAAAAAGAAATATTTTTACCAAAAATTTTTGATAAATTTTTTACAAACAATTTTCGAAATATTTAAAAAATATTTCTAGAAAAATCAAAATTTCTATGAAAATGAAAATCAAGAGTGTAACATAACATACTTTTTTTAATATTAATAATATATGTATATAGAGTAACATATTTTTAACCGACTTCAACAAAAGAAGGAGGTTATCTATTCGTCTGAATGTTGTTTTTTTTTATGTTTGTGCCCGCAGAACTCAGTCATTTCTGAACCGATTTTAAAAATTTTTCTTTATTAGAAAGGAAATGCTTACAGATTGGTCCCATTTTAAAAGAAGTTCAGAATTTTGAAAATTAAAGGGTGTCCCCATACAACATACGTGTTTTTTACGTGTATTATGAACCGTAAAGGCCACCCTTTTAAAATTTTAAAAAACTGCATATCACTATAGCTGCCAATAACAGAAATTAATAAAAAAATAAACTTAAAAATTAAAAGGTGTCCCCATATGTGACGTCAATTTAAATATATGAACCATTTGAACCATTGTAGACTATCACTTGAAAATTGAACAGAATGTCCAATATTTATAATCAGAAATTAAATATTTATAATTAGAAGTTAAAGCGTGTCCCAATAGTTGATGTAATTTGATGTATATTGCCAAACTTTTGAACCGTTACAGAGAGACGGTTGAAAATAACAAAGAACCTGTATATCTACGTCCTTTATAACATCAAGTATATAATTTTTGGAAACTATAGGGTGTCCCCATAATTGATATAATTTAACCTATCTAGCCCTATCTTTTGAACCGTTATAGACAAACACTTGAAAATTAGACAGAATCTCCACTACTATGTCCTGTATAATAACATTTATAAATATTTAAAATTATAAAGGGTGTCTCAATAGTTGATGTAAATTGATGCATATGGCCAAACTTTTGAACCGTTTTAGACAGACATTTGAAATTTACCAAGAATCTGTCCTTTAAAATAAGTGATTAATTTAAAATTGTACATTAAAGGGTGTCCCCTAGGTGATATTGTTTAACCTATATGGCCATATCTTTGGAACCGTTACTTTTTATTGCTGTGTCAGTAATAGTAAGTGTAATAAAATTAAGGGTGTCCTCATATCTGAGGTAATTTGTCGTATATGGCTTTATCTGCCGAACCGTTATGGATAGACATTTAAATGTACAGAACGTATATTACTATGTCCGTTAGAGCAACAAGTATAAAAGAATTTGATTTGAGTACTATTTCTTACAGATTACTTCCTTTTAAATTTTTAGTTAAGAATTGATGCACATATATTTGTTTTGTAGTCGTTTTTTTTTTTGCAAGAATTATTTTTAAATGCGTTTGATTCTTAAATAGATCAGATCTCTATTTTAACACCTACATGCATTAAACACATAGACAACATCAGGATACCGACTACACACTGCTAAAAATAAAATGCACATGATATGGGAAAACGATTATTTTGAAGCTAGCAAAGGTTTTGAACACAGTTGTGGCTGTAGTCAGTTTTTTTTTTATTTTTTTTTTTTATTCAACAAAAGAAAATGTCACAAAATTATAAATTAAACATTTATATACAAACAAAAAGTTTTGAAGTAAGTATTTATTATTTTTTGAAAAAAATATTTAATTTTATAAAAGCAAAAAGAGTATTTCTACAACAATGTCAGAGTTTACGATGTAGCTGTCGTCTTTAATATCATTAAGTAGCTAACTACACGGCGGCAATTGTTTTCATTTTGCTGCGTAGCCACTGCCTTCTATTTCATGAATAATGAGTTTTTCTCATACGACTTATTTTAATTTATATAAAGAGTCCACAATATGGATAATGCTGTACATGTCTGTATAAAAAAAATCACCGTGGTGAAGGGATTGGCAGATTCGGCACGTCCGAATATAGCATACATATACTTGTTTTAAATTCATCCTAAAAGTATGCCACCCATTTGTATAAGGTTTTGCAAGCGTATTTTTTAGTTTCTTTAAACTTAAATTTATAGATTCAATTCTGACAGCATTCAATTTAATTTTTTTTTTTTAATTTTCTTTTATACGGCTTTTCCCAGTAGAGCGCCGTTCATAATATAACCGAATTTGCGAACTCTTATTCCAGAGCCCCGCAAACACACACCACCACAACTTTCTGCGCAGTGCTTTTAAATGCATTTTTTTACATGTGTGGGGAGAGCAAGTGCATATGTGCGTTATGTTGCCGGGCTCTAAGTTATTGTCTATTTACTCAACCATTTTTCTTTTTATGCAACCATTTTTTCAAACCCAGTTATGGTTCACTTATTATCCTAATGCTACCTGGGGACTTATGTAAATGCCTAGAAGAGTTCTATCAACAGCAAAAGTCAGTGTGTGGACTCGGCTGCTAGTTGGCATATCCAAGTATAGATACTATAATACTACCTTGTGACCGAGTGGCTCATTTATATGAATTGAACCCCAAAAGTGTCATTCCTTCCGATATTAATGTGTATAATGTAGAGAAAAGCTGGCTGCATTGGAATAGTGGGCGTGGTATCTTCCTTAGAAAGTGAAACATTTTTACCGTGTAGCTAGAGCACTACAAAGGTAGACTCCTAAAGTTTTTCATCAGTAAGCCCCATATTAATTTACATAGTTTAGCGGAACACAAGGTCTAACGAAAAAAGAGACTGCATAGGAACAGTGGGCGTCGTACTTCGTAAGAAACTGAAACTAGGGAACTAAGATAGAGTGTTGTAATTTCCTGTGAGAATAACATGTATTTTCCAGTTAAAGGTAATGATAGGATGGAAGGACTTTTTAACCCCATAAAAAGTAATTATCCTATATCTACAGAACTGCAAAAGTGATCCATACTTAATTTGACACAGGTTTTTCGTGCATTATGAAGTTAAAACTTGGCCTTAATTTTATTTCCAAGTGGTTATGGTTTTTTGTGGATGGGTGTAGCGAAGCGCACCGGGGATATTTAGATATTTATAATTCAAAATATACTCTTTTGACACATAATTAGGTGTAGCTTAGTTATTAAGATTTTTTCAAGTAGTTTTGACATGATAGATATTAGGGACCTATAGGTCTGCCAATATCAACACCAGCCTGTTATGTTATTCTAACCCGCCAAAAATAATATATGCACGATTTTCCTTATATGAGTTTCAGAGGGTTAAAAAATAATTTAATGTGGAATTATAATTTTTTAGGTTTTATTTTATGTTAAATTAAATTGAAAGCTTTTTGCACTTTCAGAATGATATAGATGTTTGCTTATAAGCATACAGCTCTAAGTTTCTTATAAATCACCTGTAGGGTACAAAACAAATTAAATGCATTATAAAGCAAATTAAATTGAACACAAAGCATATGGATGAATAAAATAATACAGAACAAAAAAATTATAAAGAAACTTAAACTTCCTTTAAATAAGTTGCGATTTTAATCGAGTTTAATCAAAGAAATTTCAACCAACCACGCCCACATGCAATTATGTTTAATAAATGCATTCACAACACAGCACAGATTAATATTCTCAGACGCTGACACTGCAACAATTTCAGCCGACTTTTCCAGCAAAAGTAAAAGACGTTTATAAAACGGCTGTCGCTGTTGTCATGATATAAAATACATTAAATGAATTTTGCTAAAATAAATAAGCTTTTTTCTTGCATTAGCATTAAATTGTGTAGAAGTGTTTGTAAGCGAGAGAGTGTGTGTGAGAGTGTGAGTATAAGTATGTTCAAATAAAATAAAAATTATTATTATTGCATTAAGAGCTTTGAAGCCTAATTATAAAACTGAAAACAAAAAATTATACAAAACAACAAATGTAGAAACAAAATATTCAAAATCCTTTAATACGATCATATCAGCGTCTTAGGATCTTATAAAATAAAACAGATATTCCCTTTTTACCATTAATATTTTTAAGGGAGAGAAAAAAAAAAGAAACAGACATAATTTTAATTTTAAAGTCGTATAATAAGTTGTTAGCAAAATACTTAACAGTTGGCGCCTTCAAATCGTGGAAATTAAAGGAATTTGCTACTTTGAGTTTTAATTGTTATACGGATTTTGTTATAAAGAGCTTTTTAACAAAAAGCTTTTTCAGGAATAAAGTTTCTTTAAGTAAAAGAATTTTTAGAAAAGAATATAACATTTAAATAATTATTACTATAATTAAAAGGTTTTCTAATATCTAATTTTTATTTGTTGTCTTTTTTAAAAAGCTTCAAATATCCTGTAGGGTGGGACGGACGGTGGGTCGTAAATTTTATGGCAAAGACTACACAACTTCTTTTAAACTACTAGCCTGAATTTGTTTAAGTTATACAACATCCATAAGGGTTGAGTTTGGTTTTCGAAATATAGTGTTTGGAGGTAAGCAGTAAAAGTACAGTCGGCTCTAGAGTAGAAAAAATTTAACTACCTTAAGTATGACAAGCCATTTACTTTTTAGAGGGAAGTTACCTTAAAAAATAATTTTATAATTTTAAGATTTTGGGGGAAATATTTTTATGTACAGAAAACATTGTTACAGAAAAAGCTTTTTTGTGGAGAGATATGCTTTCACTCTAAAAAGCTTTTTCTGTAAAAAAAACTTTTTAGAGTGAAAAGCTTGTTCTGGGAAACAAGCTTTCTAAAGTGAAAAGCTTGTTCTGGGATACAAGCTTTTTAGAGTGAAGTTTCTTTAAAAAACGATTTTAATATTAAAGATTTTTATTTACACAAAACTTTTTGTATTAAAAAAGGCTTTTTTTGTGGAAAGATATATTTTGGATACAAAACTTTTAAGGCGATTTTTTGCGCTATAAGCTTTAAAGCTAAACAATTTTAAGCATTTAGCTTTTAAGCTTCAATGTTTTAAAAACAAAACAGATTAAAAGTTTTCCAAAAAGTTTTGCTAAAAAATTATTTATTTGCATTGTAAAAAGTTTTCTTAAAAAAGTTGAATAAACAATAAAATTTAATGGAAACAGTTTATGGGGAGACAAGCTTGACTTGAAAATTAATATGGCAGAAAGCCTCAAGTGAAAAGATAAATTTAAAAACAAAAATAAAAAATTCTTTTAAGTTAAGACTCTTTGCAAAAAAATATTATTTAATTTGCTAAAAATAATAATTTCTAAAAAAAAAATTTGGCGTCAAAAGCTTAAGTAGTAAAAGCTTTTTTCAATGCCAGCTTTCTTGTAAAAACAGCTAAAACTTTTCATAAAAACATTTATGTTTTAAAGTTATTTTGATAAAAAAAGCTCTTTGGAGGCACAAAGCTTTTCTCGAAACAGAAATAGGTTTTAAATAAAAAAGCTTATAGTTAAAAAAAATGGCTTTGCAGTTTTACAATGAAAGAATTTTTCTGTGAAAACTGGTCTCAGTGAAAATTTTTAAACCTTAAGCTTATAAAGATCAATTTTATTTAGTGGCTTTTTGAGTTTGTTTATCATTATTATTTAATGATAAACAATAATAAGAATAACACTTAACCAGGGCCATCTGTTTAAATACCAAATAAAAACAGGTTAATCGTTTAAATATAAGTAAATTAAACTTACCTTTCCTCTCTCCCTCTCCCAGTCTATCGTCTTCTTTAAAGGATTAAAAACAAAACAAATGAAAGCAACAACTACACAACGTTTGCTTTTAATCAAGCATTTAAATTAAAATAAAAGCTTAAAAATCTACACAACAAATAATCAGCCTTAAACCTGGAACTACTTTTGTATTTATTTCCCATATGCGGCCGTTTTGTGTGCCACAGAACAAAAAAAAAAAAACCTACGAAATACAAAACAACAGAAAAATCTCATAAATCAATAATTGATTTATGAATGCACGCCAGCATTTGCAAATTTTAATTGGTTTAGACTTTATGTAGATACAAAGAGAATGATGAGAATACGAATACGAATGCGAATACCAACACAACTAAGAAACTAACTTAATTTCAATGAATGAGTCTAAAAGGCTTTTTTTAAGTTTTGTCTTCACTGCGAAATTAAACAAAAAAATAAAGCCATAATTAGGTAACTTTTTAGTATAACATGTGTATGTATATGTGTATCGGTATGTCGGTGGTTGGCCTGACTGTCCGTTGCATGCACATTATATGCAAACTTGAAAATAATGCCGCCGCGGCGTAAGAATTAAGTTTTCTAGACTGTTCTGTTCTGTTTTTTTTTATTTTTGATTATGTTAGTTTTCTTTTTCTTGTTGCTGTTGCTGTTAGACCAGTTTAGTAAAATTAGTCATAAATCAACCAATGTTCGTTACGTACAAATTAAATTCACATATAATTAAAAAGAATTTGAAATTTATTATGAAAAGAATCAAGGAGACAGACAACATCAAAATTATTGTCTGATAAAAAGTATCAAAAATAGGAAATGTTCCAAGATATTGGCAGATGAAGTGAAATTAACTGGAATGTATATGCAACTAAACCTGGTTTGAGGAGACGATAATAGTGGTAATAGTGATTTAAACCTCCATCTTCTTAGGTTAGGTTAGGTTGCACGGGTCGCCGGCTCCGTGTAGGGGAAAAACCGACTCACTTGGGTCCCTTTGGTCCCCTTGTGACGCCCGAAAGAGGGAGAAGCAGGAAGATACCTGCTGATCTACACTTTAGGTTTGTTGCAAAAACCATCCAGAAAGCCGGATAAATGAATTTATCCTGTTAATGTCGCAACCTGATAAGACTGCAAGGTCTTGTAGTATCGGGCTGCCAAGCAGCGCCGCCCTTTCCGTAGATTGGGTCGGACAGTGACAGAGGAGGTGCTTCACTGTCTCTTCTTCCTCCTCGTCCTGACAACTTCTGCAGATGTCATTATACGACAGATTTAATCTCCTAGCGTATGCACCTATAGTGCAGTGCCTTGTCAGCACAGCCACTAGTGTGCTAATTTGTCCTCGAGGGGTTTTCAGTAGGATTACAGTACGGTTGCAATCATACTGTGGCCATAAAAGCCTCGAGATTATGCAGGTGCCTGAAGTTGATACTCCGAACCTTCTGGTCGGCATGGCCGAGGGTGCACAATAATCAATATTTTCCGGGATAGTCGATATGCGCACACATCCCAAAATAGTCGCATGGCCGAAACTCTTCGATTTCCATGCCCCAGCTGCACTAAGCCTTATTGCCGAGTTCAAGGCCAACTGTGTGGCCATTAGATCGGCTGGAAGCCAGTGCAACATTGTTAGCAGAGCCTTTGATGGCGTCGTGCGTATGGCACTCGTGACCATCAAGGCTGAAGTACGTAGTACTTTGTTGACTATACTACAGTAAGTAGGCTTGCGTAGTGCAGGTCACCATACTAGCGCTCCATACATTAGTATGGGCTTTATCACGGTATTGAAGAGCCGGGGCTAATGTCCCAGTTTTTACCTATGGCCTTCTTACAGGTATATATGGCTATTAAAGCCTTGTTTGCCCTACTTATACTACTACTTATAGTAAGTTAAATTTAAATTATTGTTTTCTTTTAAAAAACATATTCAAAGGTGAAATACAGCGTATAATAGTTGCCTGTATATAAGGATGACAATGGAGCATAGTCTACCTCCAAACATTTAATAGGGCAGTAATGGTCTGTGTAGAAAAAGAAGGCGTTAATCTTTCTGCTCTACCCAACTTATGTTGTGAGTGAACGAGTTAGGTTTTCTTACAGTTCTAGAATAAATGGTTGTGAACCTAAAAGAATTTTCGAGAAATTAATAAATTGAAAGCATCGTCCATGCAGCACCAGTTGGCATTAAGTATAGTTTTTCTATTCCAAAACTTAAAACTAAGAAAAGGGAAAAATATAAGGAAATTATAATTCGGATGTCAAAATTGGTTTACGAATACTCGACATCTCTAGATGAGATTGAGAGCCATTCTATCCTGGAACTCTTTTGGATACTAAGGATTAATTAATTTATTCGGGCTTCGGGATGATTTTACACTAGACCATATGCATTTATATAAACCGTAAGAATCTCCTGCACAAATCTCTCTCTCTCTCAGGTATTCTTTTGGATAACGAGAGAAACAGGGGAGAATACATGCAGTCGAACTTGTAGAACTGGAACCTCCCTTATGGATCAAGAGATAGAGCATCAAGCCGGCGTCTCGCTAAGTTGCTGTAAGGTCAACTTTCAGTAGGATTTACTGGAGACCGAGCAGGTCCCATTATCTAACGAGGTCATTTGCTTTATCTTAAGGTTCCTAGGGCCTCGGTGTGATTGCAAGAAGAATGCAAGTCTTCTGAGAATAACGCTAGGACAGATGGACACGCTAGTGGCAGTAATAACAGATTGCCGCATTATTGTGCCCTCGCTAGGAGATTATATCTGCCATACAAAGATATTTATACAGAAGTTGTCAGCATGAGAAGGAAGAAGAGATGGTGAAACACCTCCACTTCTCTAGGATATATTCATTTATTCGGGCTTCGGCATGTTTTTGCACTGGACGGTGTGGATCTGCATGAATCTTCTTTAGATCTCTCTCTGGAACTTTTTTGGAAACCGAGGCAAACAGGGGAGAATATATGCAGTCCAAATTGCTGGAACTAGAAACTGCCTCTGTTATCAGGATAGACATCGACAAGCTCATCTGGAGAATCTACTGGGGACTGTACAGTCCACATTATCTAACGAGATTATCGGTACGATTTCAAGGTTCCTATGGCCTTAGTATAATTTCATAAAGATTGCAATTCTGCTGAGAACACCGCGAGGCGAGATAGGCACACTAGTAGCTGTATTTACAGGCTACTGCAGTGTTGGTGTCCACGCTAGCAGATTAAATGTCCAATTCAAGGACCTCTACAGAAGGACTTTTATAAAGAATCCCAGGAGGCTATAAAATGCATCATCTGCTTCTACTATGATAAATTCATTTATTCGGGCTTCGGGCTAGTTTTGCAATAGACCGTGTGGATCTGCAGAAACCGTAAGGATCTCCTGTGCCTCTCTTTCTCTCTCTCACGCATCACAAAGCGACAAGCTTGTTAAATGTATATGCCATAGGGAACCTGAGCTTTGGAAAAATGCTAGCAATTATTAGAGACTTCGTGATGAAAAAGAAGGCCGATTATTAACAGTCGACAGACTGAAATCACTAAAGTCAAGAGTATTGAAAATAAGGTGGCCATCATTACATTTTGGTTGCTTATAACCATTAAGAGAGGAAAGGGGTCGAAAATGAATCCATTAACGAAGTGGTCTTCCTCGATATTTCCCCTACATTAATAATAAAACAAAGCTAGCTGCAAAGCTTTAGTGCTTATCTACAGAAAACTTCCAGGGCTTGGGCGGGAATCGATCCCGCAACCCCCAAGATGATACATTATCGCACTAGCCGTCTATGAAGACAATCAAAGCAACATAAGCTGAAATAAAAAAGAACTAAAAGGAAAAAAAGAAAATAGTCAGACCAGAAATTAAATAATTTATATACATAGTTAGGAAAATTGACGTTTAAAACCGTTAACCCAAAAAATCCTTTTACTTGTAACAGAAACTTGCTTAAATTAGAGATCAGAAAATGAAAAATATAATCGAGCTTCGCAAAATAATTGCCAAAAACAACAAACCCAACACTCTTAGTTGATGGTTTTCCAATCTATTCTTCCTTGCCTAAAGAATGTTGTTTTAATATTTATTATAATCTGTTGCTTAAGTACTCATTTGTCAATACAATGAACTAAAATTTCCGTAGAACTAAATAAACATTAAATCGTTTGTTTGATAACTGATATTTTAAGAAGAGGAAAAAAAAACACTTAAAAATGTTATAATTATCAATATGCAACATCTTTTACACTCATAATACCTATATGCTTTCGTTGTGGCAGAAGTGTATTGCAAAGACAATCGTATCTCTTAGCAAATAAAAGAAGTGAAATAATGCACTGAGAAAAATAAATGCCTAATTTTTTTAAATATAAAAGTTTATTTATTATTTAACACTAATTACAATTTTAAATTATACATACAAGTTTATAAAACTATTTTCATTTCTAGTTAATTAAATATTTTATTTTGAGATTGTAATTTTCTCTCAGCGTATTTAAATTGTAATCTTACTTTTTTATTGTATCCTATTAACGAGTCCAAGTCAGTAACTAACAAATACCTTAATAAACTCCAAATACAATTAAGACTAAGCTGTAAGTATTTAAAAGAAATCTGTTTTGATTGGGGAAGGTGTCCCAACGATATTATTCTGAACTCAATAAATGATAAGTTTTTAAATATAAACGGTACAGCACTACCGCTTTAGCTTCAATTCTGACTGTCTTTTGCATCAGAAGTTCCTAATTGGTTTTTATTAATACTTAGTGCCGTGAAAACGCTATGTTGTAGGCTTAGTTCCCTCTTTACATCCTGCTAGTGGTTATCAGTCTAATAAGAGCCAGTATAAGAAATAACATAACGACAGCTGTCATCTCGAATTCTTATACTGACTCTCTGTATCAAACTAGAAAACATCATATTTCTCGATTTTAATTACCGTCACATGTTATTTGAAATTACTATGGACCTAGAATAATATTTATTTATTTTTCATTGAGTTTTCTGCATTTGAGCTTTTTGATCGCTAATAAGTCTACTTAAAAGTAGTTGTTGCCCTCCACAATGTAAGATTTATATGGAGAAGGATCTCGAATTTCTTGTGAGTAATATTCAAAATGTAACCAAATTGTAACCAAAGTAAGCGCTTCGATCAACGATTATAAGGACAGCTTTAAAGCTCCGTGGTATATTTCTGCAAAAGCTGGCTTCAGCAATTAGCTTGTGCTCGATACCCACTGATAGCTAACAATTCCCCGAATTTCAATGAAAATGGAACCTAAGAAAGACATGATAAATACTATGGACCAGCCAGAAGCAGTTTTACTCGAAAAAAATTGCGCCTGAATTCCATTACATTTGTACTAGCACAAGCGACATCAAAGTTAAGGTCGCTCAAAACAGGTCACCACGGCAATAATATTTAATGGCTTCAGCTGCAACACATTTTTCATTAACATTGGAGCCTCAAAAGGGTATCCGCACAAGGGGTGCTGAGATCGCTCTCGCTCTACCATAAGCACAGCGGTATGACCACTTCAAAGAAACTCTGGGCAATTTTCAACCACAGTTTGAACGGGTTTTTGAAACTTTTCGTAACTATGGAGTACAAATTTTTTAATGTAGCGGGAATAACGAAGCATACCACTTCCTTAACGGGTCCCTTTTCGATGTCTTTAGATAAACATGCACCAATGAAAGTCGTGGTGGCTTTGTTGGATACATTCAAGAGCCTTGTAGGTTTTACTTGGATAATCTCAACTCTTTCAGGCTTATGCTTCGGGTGTATATGGGAGTGTCAGACCTTGAAACTGGAAGATAAAGACCTTTTAGATCCAACCAGTATGCAAACGATTTGATTCGCGGATACCCATAGCAACTACACGTTGTTGTGAGTGGTTATTAGTAAGGCCCTTCGATCAGAGTAGCAGTGGGTAATGGCCTAATGCTAGCGAAGGTCCTAAAATAGTTGAACTCACTAAACCTGAAAAGGTGGAGGGAGGTTACTAAATATATATAAGCTTCAATGGTGCTCAAAGGCTCTTAAAGTACCTTGGCAGGAAGGCCACTAAGAAGTTCCTTAAGCTGGATAACGGCGTTAGTGACAGGCAGGTCATGGAAACTTCAAGCTTCATCTAGCCAAGATGGAAATTGAAGGCAGGCAGACTATGCCTGGAAGGCGCTCAGACGGTAGCGCACATTTTGTGTGAATGTCCAGTGCTGGCTAGCGTAAGGCTTAGGACCACTGGCAGAACTCTGTTAAATATGGATGCCATGCGGAAACTAAGCCTTGGACAAATGATAGCAATTAATAGAGACCTTGTGATGATAAACAAGGTCGACAGTTACCAGTCGATAGTCTGAAATCACTAAAATCATGATTAAAGGCTGATTGTGGCACGTAACTGAATTAAGGTAAGGTTGCCCTAAATTACAAGTCGGTTGCCTATAATCATTGAGGAAGCAAGGGGTTCGAAAAGGGACCCATTAAGGAAGTGGCCTGTTCGATATGCCACCTACAATAATATATATATATATATATATATATATATATATATATATATATATATAAGGCCCTTCGGGATTAGATGAAAAAAATATACTCTTCCCTAATGGCAAAGCACCTAGAATGCAAACATTAAAAAGTTAGATTATGAACTACTTCCTCATCCAGCTTCAGACTGCGATTATTTCCTAACAAAAAATTTGGGTTGAATAGCTTACGCTATCAGAAGTAGCATTTATTATTAAGGTGATATATGTATGATGTGCTTGACTGCGCTACACGGGCAATGTTGCTTAAAAAATTTAAACAAATTTTGATTTTTCAACCAGCATTATCGGTATCACGCGTTTAAAAGCTTTCACTGAATCATAAATTTGACAACAAGCATTTGGACTGTATTTAGTCTCTTAAAAAAACATTTTAGTTTGTGATAAGATAATTTTAAAATTATTAGCATACAAATTTACATATTTTTAATCATTTCTAAATTATTCAGTCGTAAATCTAAGGCTTTCAAACATACCAACAAAATAATTGATTTCAAACTAATTATCCAAGAAAGAATTTTTATTTGAATTGAAGAAGAAAAAAATTCTTTAAATAAAAATTTTTAAATTTGAAAAGAAAAGCGTCGTTCATCGGCATATGAAATGGAAATAAACCTATCGCAGGGTTCGTTAAGCACGACTAATTTCGTCGACGCACTGATTGTGGGCATATTTATATACACAAATGTATTTAATTTTTTTCGACAAATATTCGGAACGAAAAATTCGTCGTTCGTGCCAGTTGTGTTTATAGCATATGACTAGGAAATTAATAAACAAGTCTACATTATTATCTTCATTATGTTTCCCTTGTTTTTCCAACCACAGATATTTCGGATACCTTCTTTACAAAACTTATCTATAATAATACAAAACGACACACTTTTATTACATTTTTTTTTGCTATTTTAGCCCAGAATGCTCCAAATTAAAAGCTTGAAAGGAAAACAGTACAACAGCAACACATCTTGAAAAGTATCTCACATCGTAAAACTTCAATTTAAAAACACGTAATTTGCAATTCATTTTTATAAGCGCAACACAAACATACACAGGCACACACACACACGTCTAGATAGAAAAAGAAATAGAAATAAAAATTATAATAAAAAGAAACCAAAACAGACTGACTGACACACAGGCTAAATAGATGCCAGTTTTAGCACCCAACAACACAGTCAACAACAACACAACCACCACCACCAGCACCACTAACATTAATAACAACAAAAATAAGTGTGTGGCAAACAACTAATGGCATCATCATCAGCAAATCCAGCATTCACATTATCATAAGCTTCAACAACAACAACAACATCAACAAAACTATACTTACACTACGTTGCAGTTAAGCCAGGAGTTAAGCAAAAAGTATTTAAATATATTTGTTAGAGAGCCTCAGAAAGGCGTGTGGTAGGCGGTGTATGCCATTGCATTTGGTGAAATCGTTAATGAATTGTATATTGGCGCGTGTTTTTTTTTTGTTGTTGTTGTTATTGTTGTTGTTCTTCTTCATATTGTAAAAAAAAATCGTCTTTCAAACTCTTTTGCGTATTTGAGTATTGTAAATTTTCGTACGGGTATTGTTGTATGTTGTTAACTGATTTTCTTTTAGCATACATTTTTGAAAGTATGAATCCTTGTTGTAACGTGTAGCTGCTTTTGTTATTGTTGTTGTAACGTATGCTTAGGTAAAGTAACGATTAAAATTCCATTTTTAATTACATGCACATTTACGTGCTTTTGCGTGCAACATAGCTGCCAACTACAACAACGAACAATAACAGCAACATCAATATCATCAGCAGCAGCAATAACGACCACACCATAACCTCGAAATATACTTGGCTTAATATGAGAGTGTGTGTGTATGTATGTATGTATGCATTAATGCATGTATTTGTATAATCCAACCTTCTTTTCTTATTCTTTAGCTGTGATACAAAATAAATGCTGTTTTTTAGTAGGATTTCTAAAGAAACAATGCTGTTAAGTAATCGAATATTTTAAAAAAATTGTTTATTGTTTAGTTAGTGGTAAACTGTGTGGTCTGCTATGACCTACATATCTTATTATACCCTTCACCACAAGTTGAAATGGTATATATATGTAAGTTTGTCGTTTCGTGTGTAATTTCTACAATATTTATTTCCAACCCCATAAAGTATATATATTCTGAATCCTTCTACATACATAGATAAGTTGATTAAGCGATGTTTGTCCGTCTATTCATCTGTCCGTGTTCGGATAGTAATGACATTTGCCAAGGCACCAGACGAAATACAGAAGATTAAACCCACCAATCTGCCAGACATAGTTTCGATAATTTTGGGATTGCAATTCAGCAACATCGGATCTTCCCTTTGAAGGCTGAGGTAAAAAAAACCACGCCCATCTATATTTTTTTACGATTCTTTTTAATTTTTTTTAGACCGTGACAGATCGCAGGGAGTGCATACAGATCTCGGGGGATTAATAACCCCCAGCGAGGATCGATTTTGTGTTTATTGTTAGGTTGGTAAGGTTTTACTGTTTTGATTTGTATCAAAAGCCTTTATAGAAAGCAATACATATAGAAATAGCCAATACATCCACAGGGTGTTTATTGATAACCAGGTGCAGTAAATAGGCCCATAATAGGGGAGCGGTTAATATGAGGCAATTTTTTTTAAGGATTTTTATGCTTTAGTCTTACCATTTTAACGCAATATAGGTTGCAGGAAGTTCCTAATTTTTACAAAAAAAAAACATCTACATAAAAATTAAAAAAAAATTTTAAAAAAAATTTAAAAAACAATTTAAAAAAAAATTTAAAAAAATTAAAAAATAATGTACAAAATAATGTACAAAAAATTTCTAATAAATTTTTACAAACAATTTTTAAAAAATATTTACAAAAAATTAATAAAAATTACGAAAAATTTAAAAAAAATTTTAAATTTTTTTTTTTTAATTTTCAAAGAAACATTAGAGGGTAACACAATATCTAGCATACAACTCAACAATGGCTACCCATTTGTTTACCCTACATCAGCATGATGTCTTGGCAAACCCGTATTTCTTTTTGCGGTTTAAAAGATAATCAATTTTCGAGACTTAAGACCTTATTGGGAGAGTTGAGGTGGTACTGTGTTTTAAACACAATAATAGAGTAGGCGCTATATACTCAGTGTGCTGTTTTATAGCATGTGGTGATTATGTACTCCCTTCACCTTAGCAAGAAACATTGTCTTTCTATACAGCCAAGGTGCAAAAATTTTACTATTAAATGTACGCATTTACGGGCCGATAAGGCAAGTTATAGGTAGAAACTGTTTGTTCCTAAACAAAAAGCAAAATGTTAACAAAAACATTATGTGTGAATCGAATAAATAATGCAATAACGTGTATAAACACAGAATGTATATAAACATATCTTGCTTTTTTACATAGAAAATGATACAAAAAAAATTCATTAATATACTAGGTTTGTGGATATACTACAGCTTAAGAATATACCTTTTATACAAGTAATTGATATCAGAATAAAGTAGGCAACTTCTAGATTTATATTTCGTATGTAAGTGTTTTTTGCCTTAGAACTTGCAAATTCATGATAAAGTGATTTTTTGCGAAATAAATTAAAAAAATTAAATTGACATAATTTCTGATCGGAGTGAGTTATAATAGATGACCACCAAATGTAAAGGATTACTGGAGCTTGCATTTCACTGTTACTCTTTGGGTTCTCATTATAAATACGACTAACTTGCCACATACGTTGAGTGCATCCTGACAATATATAGTTCGATTTTGCTTTGAAATTAATCCACACACCCACACACACCAAATTTTAAGACTCTCACGTATTTACTTTATATAAAGGTATCCATCCCTGGATAGAATTCTAAAATATATATAAAATTTTAAAATTCTAAAAATTATTGTAAAGCTCTGTAAAAGGTGTTTAAAATATTTTAATAACAATGTAATTCCACAAAATAAAAATAAAAATAAATTACAAAGTTTATTCAATTGGCTATTTGACAGTAAGTAATTCTTATTTTGTCATTATTTTCAAACAGCGCCATTTGTTTAAAATGTCTCACTTTCAATTTATATTTTGTCATTATTTTAAAACAGCGTCATCTGTTGCATAATCGTTTTTGGAATATCCCGCTTCCAAAAATAAAATGATGCCTTAAAGTATGCAGTACCTTTAAATCGGTAAAAAGAAATCGGGGTACTTTCGCTGCTTTTTCCCCACGTTCTCTAGGAAATAAGATATTTTTGCAAAAAGATAATCCCATAGTTAAATACGGATGCTAAGGAACCTCCTTGCAAAATTTTTTTTTTAAATCCACGCAGTAGTTGTTACGTGATTCGAACACAGACAGAAAGACAGACAGATAGGAAATATTATCACCCCTATCGCAAATAATTATTCCCATGAAAAAGCTCCAAAATTTTTCTATCGTGAATGATTCCAATAACAATTTACTTGTATTTTACGGTAGAAATCATTCACGATAGAAATTTTGGGAGTTTTTTTCATGGGAATAAATATTCGCGATAGGGGTGTATATGTATAGATTTTATCAAGTGTGCACCGTATATCTTTAAAAAATCGATCATTAATAAGTATATGAAGTCACAAATACAAAGTAAAGGTCTGCCAAAAATTAAGAAAAAATAATTTTAAGCAAATTTTCTTCCTAATTAACCTAGTCATGCTAACAGATTTTTTGTAGATATTTTCAGATAATATCTAAATTTAAAAAATCTTAAATTTTAAAATCTTAACATTTAAGTTATAAATAAACATTTTATGTCATAAAAAAAATGTATGGTTGAGGTACCCAACTTAGGGGCATATATATAAGCCCTCCTTAACCCTAGGAGGCCAAACATTTAACTTTACCTTACACAAAAACACCTTTCTCTTGCCTTCGTGAAATTTCATTTAGATGTCTTTAGATTAGCTTACGAAGTATTTCCAAAATAAATCGTTATTAAATCACTGTGGGTTGTTGCGCTATTTGGTCTTTAATTACTTTCATATCCGAATAGTAATCATTAATACATCACTAATACACATACTTAAAAATACGTACACTACAGTTGCAAGTATTGTGTTGTATTTTTTTTTTTTTTTGTTTGCTTGGTATTTCTCTTCGTGCAACAGCAACGTATTTATGCATTTGTCAGATGATGATAATATTGAAAATGTTGCTGCTGCAACCACTAGTTATTTATACACATGATGAAATATATACATACATACGTAAAGAGGTTTCCTTTTATATCAACTGAACGGGTGTACGTATGTATGTACTCGTATGTTTATAAATTGACTGCATTTCTTGGCAAAATTGGCAAATTGTATTTGATAAACAACAAAAATGCAAATCAAATTCTTATTGTAATTTGAAGAATTTTACGATTTATTAATGTAAACACACACATACACATACCCATACACATGAAAAAACACACATTTAGATACACAAATATATGAATAACTAAGTATATTCTGGTATAAAATAATACCAATATGTCTTGATATGTAACGACAAATGTTTAATATGAAATACGTAGAGGAAGTTATTATTGACAATAACAATAACAGCAACTACAATAATAATAACGAGTTTATATGAACAATTGCAACATATGCGGTAAATATAGATGTATGAGTTTATTGTATGTGTGTTGGTATTTCAGCTTTCGAAATTGCAATAATGAGTTGTTATATTGGCAAAAATATTTTCAAAATTAATTGGAATTTTATGCAAAGAAGTCTTTTGCATTTTACTATTTATAAGATGTTCTTGTTGAGATAAACGCACTCGTATTTACACTCATTTATTCATTTTTTTTATGAAAATGTGTCTCCAAAGTGGGTTTTCTTCTAAGGCATCAATAATTTATGATCGAACGATTGCTATTTGATGTTTAATAATTAAACAATTAAATAAGAGTTGCATTTTTTTTTTGTTGTTCTCTAAAGGGAAATGTTTTGGAATTTGTCGAAGAAAGTGTGGGTGGTAAGTGAGGATTATGTTTGTAGGCATAATTTTGTAAGTTAAATTAATTTAAAAATTTTATATTTGATTTTAAACGGAAGTATATGCAAATATTTGTGTGCTGTGTCCTGTGCATAAGAAAGGACACAAAACCGTATGCGCCAGCTATAGAGATATAAGTCTCCTTCCTATTGCATACAAAATTCTATCGAGCGTACTATGTGAACGATTAAAAACTAAAGTCAGCGAAATAATATGACCCTACCAATGTGGCTTTAGGCTTGGTAAATCGACCACCAACCAAATATTCACATTATGACAGATCCTGGAAAAGACTCAAGAAAGGCATATCAACACCTATCACCTTTTCGTTGACTACAAAGCTGCTTTTGACAGCCCGATACGAGCAAAGGTATTTAAAGCCATGTCTGAGTTTGGTATACCTGCAATGCTAATACGCTTATGCAGAATGACGCTAACTGATACAAGATCATCGGTTAAAATTGGAAAAGACCTCTCCGAGACGTTTAATACCAAACGAGGTTTTAGACAAGGTGATAGTTAATCTTGTGATCTATTCAACATTTTGTTGGAAAAAATATTGCGTGATGCTGCAGTTAACAGAGCAGGCACAATTTACAAGAAAAGCATATGCTACTCGCTTATGCCGATGATATTGATATCATATGGCGGACTGTGCGCGAGGTAACTGCAACATTCTCCTGTATCGAAAATGAGTCGGGGAAAATGGGTCTGGTAGTAAACGAAGATAAGACAAAGTTTATGGTATCAAGGAACAACGAAACAACAAGACTGGGTGAATATGTTGGTGACAATAACTTCGACGTAGTGAACAACTTTATCTACCTCGGTAGCGCCATAAACCAAAACAACATTCTCCTGTATCGAAAATGAGTCGGGGAAAATGGGTCTGGTAGTAAACGAAGATAAGACAAAGTTTATGGTATCAAGGAACAACGAAACAACAAGACTGGGTCAATATGTGAAGGTTGGTGACTATAACTTCGAGTTAGTGAACAACTTTATCTACCTCGGTACCGCCATAAACCAAACAAATAACATTAGTTTGGAAATCAAAGAAGAACTATTCTTTGTAATAGATGCTATTTCGGGCTAAGCAAGCAATTTAGAAACAAAGCCCTCTCTCGACGAACTAAAATTACACTCTATAGATGACTTATATTACCCGTGCTACTATATGGCGCTGAAGCGAGGGTTCTAACGCAATCAGGTAAGGCTGTTCTAGGGGTGTTTGAGAGAAAGATTCTTCGCAAAATATATGGACCTACTTGCGTCGACGGAGATTATCGCCATCGAATGAATCACGAGCTGTATGAGTTGTACGAAGATATAAACATAGTTAAGCGCATCAAAGTACAGCGGTTGCGCTGGCTGGGGCAAGTTGTACGTATGGATGAGAATGCTCCAGCAAGAAAATCATTCGAATTTGATCCCGAAGGAAGACGTAGAAGGGGAAGACCCAAACTCCGGTGGAAGGGACAAGCTGAGGATGGTCTCGCAAAACTTGATGCTAGAAACTGGAGGCGAAGCGCATTAGATCGACGCGCATGGAAAGCTATTCTTAATCAGGCTACTGACCAAAACGATTGTTTATAGCCATCTAACAAAGAAGAAAGAAGAATATGCAAATATTCTAGTAAAATGTAAAATCAAAATCTAGCAGTAAACTATAATTCGAAAAAAGCAACTGAAAGATAAGGATCCTTTTAATTAGAATGTAACTTGAGCACGCAAATTAAAAAGATAAAACATCTGAATAAAAGAAAAAATAAATAAAATTAAAGTTTTTGTACTTAATCAGAATGATATTTGTTAGAAAAATTGTTTTAGGTTTTTTATTATTTACAGCCTCGAAACCTTAGCTTTTTCCCATTGGCGAATAACTCAGATCTCAAGTATGACCTTAAGCATTTAGTCTAAAGTTGTTTTAGTAAAATCTTCCTTTCAAGATCAAAGGTACAAAGTATTTCATTCCAAATACTGTTCATGGAAAGTCACAATTTTTCTACTTTTCTGGAAATTTTTGGATTTCATTCCATAACAACTTTTCACCTTTGAGCGTAGAAACAAACCGAGTGAATTTTTGAAACGATGTTTTGAGATAAAGCGCATTTCAGCTGGCACATTTTGCATAGAACGAAACATATAGTATTCAGAAGGGATAGTGTCTCAGCTATAACAAACTTTCAATCCTATCTACTCTTTTGCAGATGACAGCACCATTTGTCACTGGTACTCTTTCAGTAATATACCGAACCAATTGGAGTTGGGAGTTGAATGATATGCTCAATCACGACCTCGCCACAATATCCGAATGGGTTTGTGTGAATAGAGTCGATTTTAATGCTCGCAAGACTTAATGCTGCATGCTAACGCATAGGCGTTTGTTCGAAAATTATGCTTCATCTTTTATCATGGGTGATATAAATATTAAGGAATCGTAAGGTCTTTATTTTCTTGGCATAAAAATCCAGTGTGATATTCGATGGACTAAATATATTTTTCAAGTCTCTAAAGAAGCTTTCAAGTGCCTCGGTTTACTGAAACGGTGTAAAAGATACTTTACTCCATCTGATCTTCGTACTATTTATATCACCGAAAATGGAATACAACAAATAGATTTTTTGGAGTTAAAATCTTAAGTAACCTTGTCATTGGATACGTTCATAAGACGTTACAACAGTTACGCAACTGTTAAGTGTTTGTCTTAGCAACTAAATGTTGAGGAGTTGCGCTCAACTCAACAGGGGGGTATTTTTTCCATCATAAAATTTTTTTTACCTACCTAAAGTCAATATGTTGTGCTCAGCCTAAACAGCTAATAGAAGAGGGTTATGCCGTTTCTGCTTAAATTTTTTTACCAAAAGTAATTAATTTAAATTATTTCTTTTGCCTCTCTACTTTTCTACTTTTTCAATTGTTTAAATTTGCCAGCTCTTCATTTTGCAGTATATTTATCGCGCCGCTTTTAAGACGTTACTGTTGGGCTCAACAGTTGTCAACAGTTTCGCATAAGTTGAGCTCAACAGTTACGTCGTATGAACGTGCCCGTTGTTTGCTTGTAAATCCAAATACTTAGATATATTGACTGTTTAGTGGAATTCGAATTTCTTGGGTGCTATGATTGACGACGACGATGTGCGTTATTTATCATTTATATTTGAATGCCTCGATAGACTGATTACACACTGTGTAATTTTTTAAGTCATGGCAAAATAACCATATACGGATACCACTACGTCATAAAAAAAGACCAAAAAAAAAGACCCCTGTCTCCCAGTTTTGCCCAAAGTCCTCCAGGTTTTTTTTATGGGCCCTCAAAGATGTGGGTCCTCGATGTCATTTTTGCAACAAAATAATCATTTACTCAAGCTCATATTTTCCAAACCGTTTGGAATTTTGATATACTCTTTGAGGCAAAGTTGTAGCTCTTGTCATAAAGAACAAAAATTGTGAACATATAAAATCAAAAAAACTTCATCTTCAAGGTCAAAATCGCAAAAAACTTTAAAAAATTCAACTTTTTTTTACCTTTTTTCCCCTGTTCAGGTCATTAGTTGCAAACCGTTCAAAATTCAAGGAAACAATCAACTACAAAAATTAACCTAAGATCTCAGTAAACAACTTTCTAGAACATATGAACTTCCTAGGAATGATTCTTAACACCGTTTAGGTAGCGCTTAGGTAGCCGCAAAAGTGAAAAATTTCCCGGCTTGGATAATTGAAACATATTCTTCTGAAAAAAATATCATAAGGTGTTACAAGTAACTCTTCCGTAAAGACAACACTATTTGCAAACTTTTTTCTTGTCGTCAGAATACACCCAGAGTCCTTGGTGGGAATCGAACCCACAACCACCGGACTGACAGACTAGTGCCCTACTTATCAGTTTAATGATATCAATCCGCAACATTTAGGTCTTAAGCATTAGCCAATATTTTAGACATATAGAGATAGAGACTTGAGTATTTGTTTCTGCAGAAGTAGTATCTTTATTTACTGATCGGACTTCGAACGTTATTTTCGGATTACACAGAGTTTTGTCGCTCTTTTAAAGGGATCAATATTTACTGACTAAAGTAAGTATGTTCAGTATCGATATAAGCCTTTAAAATTATGTTTTTAAAACATTTTTGGTAAGGTACAGTTAAATGTGATAGGGAGTCATTAAATTTCCGCTACCTAATATGTAATTCTGGAGGCGCTGATCCCTAAAAGCCATCTAGGACACCTTTAAAAATCCAGTAAGACCAATTTATGTGGGCAGTGGCAGAACTGTGCAGTGAATGGATGGCTGTCAGTGTTGTACTAACCCTTTTAAAAAAATTGTTTCTTAATAGATTTCTTTGATAAACAATTTTAAAAATGACAATAAACTCTCCCCCATTTTTAAAACACTTACTATCCTCAAATATTATTACATGGCTGAACACGTATGATATTGTCTGCAAACTCAAATAAACTGCCATAAAGTTTCCCCCAAAGTAATTGCCCCATTTGGAATCGTGAAATTGAAAGACAATCCTGTATACAAATACGAATAAAGCAAACACATAAAAATACACTCAATGAAGCAGCGCTTTATTTTGACATTAAAAATTTAGTGGTGGTGTCTCATGATTACTGGTGATGGTGCGTCAATATGCCCTAAAGGGCATACGCAGTCACAACGCACCAAAGCCACAACTGCAATACGTGATACTGTGTTAACTACGTTGTCATCAAGTCAATGGAATTTTTGTTTGATTGTACGCACATACATACATGTATATATTACACACACACGCTGACATTGTACGCAAACATATTTTTAAAGAGTGTAAATATTTGTTAGTTGTTGGTGTTGTTGTTGTTGTTGTTGCTTTTTTTCTTTATAGAGTGTAAATGCGTAAATGAAACTATTAAGCAGCATATGTATCATACATGACCTTGAGGTTGTTGGATCATGTGTAAACGTAGCGAAAATGCAACAATGTCGATGATGATGACGATGACGACGATGCGTGTATTTTATGCAAATGGTGGAAGTAAAAAAGGATGCAATAAAGCGCAACGGAATGAAGAAAATGCGTGTTGTATGCAAACATACGGTTAGTGTTAACCAGCGCCAGCTTGTATGCGTGAGATATGGATTCAATACAATTTTTGCTGTGGTATTTTTACGCGGTTTTCATTTATCCTTGTAAACTTTAATATGAATGTGCACAAAAATATGAATGATATAATAATAAAAAACACGCTCAACACTGCATATGAATGAAGATTATTTTGCAGCAAAAAGCATGTTTACACCTTTTAATCCTTAAAAAAAAGTTCATCATTTTTAAAGGTTCCTTTGGCAAGAGTAAATTGTAATATTTTGAGTCCTTGACCCTTTAAATTTGACCCATATTTAAAAAAAAAGGTATGATGTGGGTAATATACCCTTTACTTCCTACACTTTTTTTCTTCTTTTATATGGCAATAGAAACATTTAAAAAAAAGTATTTTCCTTACAAACAACCAATGTCATCTGATGTCCTTGAAGCAGTCGTTTATTCATATAGAAGAAAGTGCAAAAAAAAACCAAAACTCCAGACATAACAAAAATCATGCATAGCACTCTTTGGAATATCCTTTTTTTCTGTGTTTTCTCTCAACATATCCCCAAGTATAAAATCTTGTGTTTTTGTGTGTCCAACAACGTGTGTACATGTGTATGTTCGTACAAGTCGTTGTCTGCCAAAGTGTTTGTTTGTGTATATGTATGTGAATGTGCCGGTATCTATAAATATCTCTATCTTTTGACTAACCCATTTCTAACATAAATACCAAAAAATTACACTTTGAAGAGAAATAGAAAAAAAAATTGAAAAAAGTAAAAACAACAACAACAACAACAAATTTTTCGTACTAACAACACAAAAAAAGGAAACATGAATGTTGAGAGAGAAAAAAAGGAAAATATTTCACACTCAACTCAAGCAAGAAATGTTGCTTTGTGACTTGCCCTTGTACTTTGTACAACCAAATATTGCATCCAGCCAGTTAGTCAGCCAGTCAGCCATCTAGCCAGGCATAATGGAAACAAAAAATAAGTCAAAATACTTCTTCATATTGGGGTTTTTTTCCCTCCTCAAATTTATGTACAAGCATGAGAATACATTTCAAGTAAATAAAAAAAAGTGAATGTTCCTTAGCATGTTCGAGACAAGTAACTTTTTTTTATTTTCATATATGTATTTGTGCTTCGATTTTCGAATGTTAGTGAACATTTTGTTTAAAATCCAGGAAATATTTAAAAATCGACACTAATTCTTTAAAGAAATTTAACCAATATTATTCACTCAAATTTTTGATAGAACAGAATTTTTAATAGAAAAATTTGTTAATTGTCTTAATTTTACATCAAACATAATAATGATTACTTTTTTCAATCAGGCCTTAATGTGCTAAGCAAGAAAAATATATCAGAAAATATATAATAAAAGTTTTACTATAATCCTGAGAGTATGCAACATTTTATATTAATTAAAATACAATATCCTGCACTTAGTTCGGTTGCTCTTAAACCTCTTAAGATACCATACGGGCACTAGACTTGACTTGCGTTTGTTTTGAAGCGCTAAAAAGCAAGTAAAATATTTTAAAAGATATTAAAAAAAAATATGATATTATCCTGAAAGTATACAACACTTTATGTGAATTAATTCGTTGTCTCTTAAACCTCTTAAGATACCACATGGGAAATGTGGCTTGACTTGCTGCGCTAATTTTTTATGTAATGTGAAGATCATAAGCAGTCTCATAAAGTTAGTCACCTTAGCCACTGAATTACCTTCTAAATAATAAGTTGTCACACCATTATGTCATGTAGTGTTTAAGATGGACGAATATTGTTGAACTTACTTAGGTGTTTAGTATTAATCTAATTTAGAATATTATCGATAACTCGATAGAATAGCATCCGTCCGAAAAAATCCAATTTTTATCACTTAAGCAACATCGTGTACAATTGAGTGATGATCGGTCTGCACATTTACGATCAGTCTTTGTCTTTGCTAAATACCTTTGACATTCTAAACAACAAATCATTTTAAATTAACAACAACAAATCATTGTAAAAAATCTGGAGTGGCCTACACTCAACTATATCATACCCAATGGAACAGATATTTTTATAGAATCGAAATATTAATTATTTTCGGTTTGCGGTGTTAAGTAAACTACCCCTTGCTCCTTCCCGATTATACTCAAAATTTTTACCGCTCTTCATATCCATAAACCAACGGCACATACTGAATTTCCTTCCCAATTATGCCCAAAATTTATACAGCTCTTCATATCCATAAACCAAAGGCACATACTGAATTTCATTTTGATATGTAATACGGTATGACCTGTAGAGCGTTTACAAAATTTGGGAGTGAGTAAACTACCCCTTGCCCCTTCCCGATTATGCCCAAAATTCACACAACTCTTCATCTTCATATACCAAAGGCACATAAAAAATTACGTTTTAATATGTTGTATGGTATGACCTGTAGAGCATTCATAAAATTTGGAGGTAAGGAAACTACCCCCTTCCGATTATGCCCAAAAACTATACAGCTCTTCATCTCTATATACCAAAGGCACATACTAAATTTCATTTTGTTATGTCAAACGGTAAAACCTGTACAAATTCCACAAAAATAGTGGCATAACAACTATCCCGAAAATAGTCAAAATGGATTCAGGAGACCTCTAAATGTCGAAATCCCGACCTCGATTTTGTCATGATTACTATAATTTACCTTATAATACGTTTGGTTAATTAAAAAAAATCTAAACTAACTATAGAAATTCTCTTTTTCATCTCTACATTAATTTTATATGAATTAATTAATTAAATTAATCTTTTGTATTTTTTTTTTTTTTTTTGATTAATAAAAAATGCACTTGGATAATTGTAGAAACTGCAAGTAAATCCCTAAATCGCTTTTGACCACAAATAGTTTAAAAAAAATAACTTCATCCCATCTTAGAGAGAAGCCAGACTAACGGGGAGTTCAATTACTGAAAACTACATTTCAGTAGCAGGAGAGTCACACTCGTACCATTTTTGAAGATTGAACTCTTATTCTTTTCTGAAAGCTACAGTTTAGTAGCAGTATTATTTTCATGAGTGATGGAGGCCCTTCTGAACTCCAATGGAGACCATCTGAACTCCTATGATCTTTCGGTGATCTATCTTTTCATTCAAGATCACATAGGATTTCTAACGGTCATTTCCCTCGTTTTTTTTACTCCTCAAAGGGCCTAACATTAAACCAACAGTCGAAGTAGGGTGTCTATGGGCTATCAGTTGCCATAGTAACAGTTAAGCCACTGGTTAGACCTTGAAGTTATTAAAAAGCCTCGGGAACTGATTCTTCCATATTTCCCAGAAGCAATATTGTCAGGAAGATGAGAATTTCCGAGGTAATATGTTCTTGAAGAGAAGTCAAACAGCAGACATGTCTTTGATAGGTCATTAAACAACACTGAAAGTAGTTAAAGAACTCTGAATATTCTCTTCTTTTATTGAATTACGAGAGTATCTTAAATCACGCCTTTGGGCTTGAATGCATGGATATTACAGGCAGCTGTGATGCTGATGAACTGACCAATAGGAAACTTCTTAAACATTCAGCTTGCGATCTGAATCAAGCAAAATTTCATAATGCTCAAGATCTAATCGGGAGTTTTCCGAGATGCCCATAAAAATAAGTTTGGGTTTCCGTAGCAACAATTTCTAGTCTGTGCACGTTAAATTTTAAAGCCAGAAGACGGGTAATGCTGGCAAATGACTACTACAAAAAAAAAGGAATCGATATGTTATCTGTGTCCTATTCTTAAGAATTACTGCCCGCAATATCTAAAGGCCCGGCTTTTGGCAATAAGACTGGATCCACTATTCACGTAACTATGCTCAAGAGTTTTATAAAAAAATATTTTGCAATGATTTATCAACTTAAATACAAACATCTCATGTTATCTTTTTTCTTTTTTTGTCTTTAGTTTGTCAAATGTTGAGAGTGATACAACAATTTCCTGCAATTGTTTTAAAGCGTATTTCCTTCTTGCCTCCAGGCCTAAATTTAAACATAAAACATTCTCTTGAGGTGTCATCCATAATATTTATTTAGCTTCCGCAAACCTTTGAAAATATAAAATACAAAAATGTTGGACATGAAAACTTCAATTGACTCTAACAGCTGATGTTTTACAACCCCATTTTATACACATTTTTGTGTCGACATGTGCGTTTAAAATATGCGTTTTAAAATCTCATATCTCTGCTAAAATGCACTGGGTGACATTCATTTATTTACTATTCACTTGGGTGCTATTTACCAAAATATTATACAAAAGGGTTGAAAGAGCGATTTAGTTTATTTTGTGCGCCCATACAGAGGATTTTAAATGGAAAGTTTATTTATAAAAATAAAAAAAAAAAAACAAATAAATGTGTAAAATATTTTTCAAACATATTTTTAGGTATTTTGTTAAAATAAAAACATAAACAAAATACATGAACTTGAACTTGAAAAGGCAAAAGGAAATAACAAATTTTATGAAATTTATCAATTTTCTATAAAGCAAGTAAAAGTGCTATATCACAGTTCAACACGGAAAAAAATAACCATATACGGACACCACTACGTGATAAAAGACCAAAAAAAAGACCCCTGTCTCCCAGTTTTGCCCAAAATACTCCAGGTTTTTTTTATGGGCCCTCAAAGATGTGGGGCCTCGATGTCATTTTTGCAAAAAATTATCATTTCCTCAAGCTCATATTTTGCAAACCGTTTGAAATTTTGATATACTATCTGAGGCAAAGTTGTAGCTCTTGTCATAAAGAACAAAAATTGTGAACATATAAAATCAAAAAAACCTCATCTTCAAGGTCAAAATCGCAAAAAACTTAAAAAAAAATAAATTTTTTTAACCTTTTTTCCCCTGTTCAGGTCCATAGGTAGCAAACCATTCAAAATTCAAGGAAACAATCAACTACAAAAATGAACCTAAGATCTCAATAAACAACTTTCTAGAACATATAAACTTCCTAGGAATGATTCTTAACACCGTTTAGGTAGCGCTTAAGTAGCCGCAAAAGTGAAAAATTTCTAAAAAAATTCTATACCCTTCATCACGGTGATTTTATTTATACAGACGTGTACAGCATTATCCATATTGTTGACTGTTTAAATAAATTAAATAAGTTGTATGAGAAAAAACTAATGATTCATGCTTTAAAGAAATATAAGACAGCTGCGACTCAGCTAAAGAAAACAAATTCTGTTGGCTACAATTGTCGCCGTATAGTCAGCTACTTAATAATATTGAAGAAGACAGCTACATCGTAAACTCTGAAATAGTTGTAGAAATATTTATTTTGCTTTTATAAAATTAAATAACTTTTTCAAAAAATTATAAATATTTCCTCCAAACTTTTTGTTTGTATGTATATGTAATTTAAAATTTTATGTCATTTTCTTTTGTTGAATAAAATAGAAATTAGCCTAAGTTCACGAGAGCCACAACGGTGGTCGTGTAGCCATGTAGCTACACTCGCTTCAAAATATTCGTTTACCTATAAGCTTGTGTATTTTATTTTTGGCAGTTTGTAATCGGTATCCTGATGTGTTTAATGCATCTAGGTTTTAAAATAGAGATCTCAAATCAGAAATCAAACGCATTTAAAAACATATGTTACTCAAACATATATACATACATACATACATACATACATACATACATACATACATACATACATACATACATACATACATACATACATACATACATACCTACATACATACATACATACATACCTACATACATACATACATACATACATGCATACATACATACATACATACATACATACATACATACATACATACATACATACATACATACATACATACATACATACATACATACATACATATATACATACATACATACATACATACATACATACATACATACATACATACATACATACATACATACATACATACATACATACATACATACATACATACATACATACATACATACATACATACATACATACATACATACATAAATTCTTAATATTAAAAATATGTTATGTTACAGTCATGATTTTCATTTCCACAGAAATATTAAATTTTTTTGTGGGTCCATTGGCTACCTCTATGTGTATTGCTTTCTATAAAGGTCTTTAATACAAATCAAAGCAGAAAAACCCTACCAACCGAAAAACAAACAAAAGTCGCCCCTCCCAGAATGATATGGACCCCCGAGATTTGCATGCACTCCTTGCGATCTACCTGTCGTGGTCGACTATTTATTTGACCAAAAACAGCAAAAGAGAATCACCAAAGCCGAAAAAAATTCAAACGTGAAAAAAGTATAAAAATATAGGTGGGCGTGGTTTTTGGCTCGCAGCCTCCAAAGGAATGATCCAATGTTGCTTAATTAGAATCCGAAAATTTTTTAAAACTATACCTGACAGATTGGTGTGCTTAAATTTTTTGTATTTCTTCTGGTGCCTTGGCAAATGACATTACTACCCGAACACACCCTACAACTGTGGTGAAGGGTATAAAAAATTAAACCAGAACAATTTTGATTCAAAACAGATGTTAGAGTCTTCGCTTCGAATTTAACAAAATGCAAAACTAATTATGTATTTTTCTTCTATCTTACAATTTCTTTTATTGTCTACTAGCTGTACCCAAACACGTTGTATGCGTCTTGACAATATTTTGTTTGATTTTGCTTTGAAAGTAGTCCACACAAAAATTTAAGACTATTACGTATTTACTTTATATAAAGGTACTCATCACTGGATAAAATTCTAAAATTTATAAAAATTTCTAAAAGGTGTTTAAAATATTTTAATAACAATGTAATTCCACAAAGTTAAAATACAAATCAAATACAAATTTTATTCAATTGCCCTTTGGGTAGTAAGTAATTCATATCGTGTAATTATTTTAAAACAGCGCCATCTGTTGCCCAACTGTGCTTAAAATATTCCATAATAAATGCCTTATAGTATTCAGTACCTTTAAATCGTTAAAATAAATCGGCATACTTTTACTGCTATTTCTCTACTTTCACTTGGAAATAAGATATTTTTGAATCCTATTTTTGAATCAGGGTACTTAGGTACCTCCTCACAAAATTTTATTAAAATTCATCCAGTAGTTTTTACGTGATGCGAACACAGATAGAAAGACAGACAGACAGACAGGATATGAGATACTGTTTAATTATATGTATAGATTAACATTTAACTTCACAAAGCCTACTTTAAGGCTTGTTATATTTACCCATTTTAAAGCCTACTTTACGGCTTACATTTATTAATTATTTATGCCTTTTTAAAATGCTCTAGTAAGATAAATTTGTGCGGTTGGCATGTTGTTAAATTGGCAACAGAAATACCTTTACCAGTTATTTCTTATTGACCATATGTTATTGTGGTCACAATATGTATATATTGGCTAACAGATTTCATATATATTTAATGATTTTAAAATTATGAGCAGACCAGTATTTATTAATTGAAAAGGCAAATAATGCAATGAAATTGCAAAATATAATGCCACAACAGCACAAATGATTTCAGCAACAAACTACCTTTAACTTGTAACATTTACACATTCGCGCATACACAAACTTACGATTATATGATGCACAAAAAGCTTTACATCTTTATATTCATGCAGAGGATATAAACTACATAAAAAGGATATTCATTATCCATAATACTTACTTGTGATGATGAGTGCAATTGCGATACTGTGGTCTTACATGGCGGCCACAAAATGTTGGTTTCGTATACACGGCCACTTTCAAACAGTTCAAACGCGCACACACACACACACAGCTGCAAACGAGAAAAGTTGGTTTTTACCGTTAAAAATAAATTGTAGTGAATACTCGTTTTATTGTTTGTGTTTATGCTGTTGAACTATAAACCTTATATTCTTTACGTTGGTTTGTATGAAATTTGATTGATGCTGCAGATGATGATGATGATGATGATGATGATGATGATGAGGTCAGTATGATTATTGCGGCTGAAAATTTTATTTTATAAATTCATTGGTATGTGTTTTCATTTCATTAATTAATAATTATAAATGTATTTATTTACCTAAATGAGTTTCATTTATTATAAATACCTTTTTATCAATGCTGCATATGAAATGAGATAATAAAGTTCATCAACAGTAATGGAAACTCTTATTTCACACCCTTTTGGGGAAGAAAAAACTTTTGGCAGAACTGATGGAAATATAAACGTAAGTAGTGGATATTGATTATATTTGATTAAATTTATATTGAGAACTATTGAGTCTGGTTTCGAGTAAGTTCGAAAGAAGTAAATAAAACTAATATCCCACTAAAATGTCCGTCTCCTCTTTAATTGAACCCAGCAGTAAGTGAAAAATAGCATGGTGCAGTTACAAAAATTGAACGCACTTTATTCGGTTATATGGAAGAAACCAAGAAGAAACGAAAAAGTATACAATCGTTCTTATTGTTCGTGCTAATTTAGATTCTTTCTATTACTTCTAATTTCCTCAGTAAAAACAGTTTAAATTGTGGTTCACTCGGGAGGTAGAAAAATAAAAAAGTGGTTATTTTTAGCACAAAAAATACTCTTAGGATCACCCAGCAACATGTCTAGGACAAAAAAAAATTTTTTTTTTGTTGACCAGTGTAATTTAAAAAAAATTCGTTATACCTCAAACTGATTTAAGAAACAGACAAAGCCTTCACCAAAATATTTTTAAATATTGGGGAAATTGTTTTAAGAACGTCTATCCCTCCGCATATGTTAGGGTTAAAATGTGTTTTTATAGACACGTACAGTGAAAAATTACATCCAGTTTTTAAAATGTTGCTATTAATAATTAGCATGTGTACCTCGGTAGCCTAGTAGGTAGTGTGCTAGTCTATCAGCCCGGGGTTGTGGGTTCGATTCCAACCAAAGGCTCTGGAATTTTTCACTACAAGTTGGTAGGGTGGCCAAAAATCTGCTTGAATATAATCTGGGTACCTACAAATGGTTAACGGCGTTAGTGACAGTCATAAGGCACCAATTGATTGATTTTTCAATGATATTTTTTTCTGCTTTGGTAACAAATACGTAATTGAACTTTACATAGTTTCCTCACAAATTTGTTATATTTTTTTAAATAAATTTGTTATGTTAATAATATGTTAATATTTAAATAAATAAAATACTGTGTTGTTGTACAAAAAAATAATAAAAAATAAATTTAAATCCCGACAAAGATAATGGAAAGTGCACTAAAAACCGAAAATCCACATAAGAACTTCTAAACTTTATAGCCCTCCCCTCACTCACTCCTTCCTGTTGCAATTTGTACTGTTTTGCTTTCAAATGACTGCAAATCAAGAAGTTTTAAAATTTAAAAAACCATTTTTGTAAAATGAGTTAATTAATTATTTAGGCCTAAGTTCTTTGTTATAAGTTTGTTTAAATAGAAAATTAAATAAAACTACCTTGTAGATAGATACGAAGAATGCTGACGACGGCTGTAGCGATCCAGAAAATGCATTACAATCTGTTGGTGTCTAATTTTTCTTTATCTCTTTATAATAAAGAATTTAAGCCCAAATAATTAATTAATTAATTTAAAAAAATAGTTCAAAAAGAATTAAAATTCATATAATTTTTGTAAAAAATATGGGTCTTTGTGGTCTTTGTAGTTTTGGTCCACAATTGCAATTTTTGTTTCTGCAACACATGCATTTGTTGTCGGAAGATTAAATAAAATGTTCACGAAATTCTGCTGTGACTCTATATTGTTGTTGTTTGTTCTCTTCGACATGAAAATGGCTGTATAAAAGAAACACAATTTCTAAATTATGGAAAAAATGTTCCAGAAACAAAAATTGCAAGTGTGGAACGGGACTTGTTGACTTAAAGAAAGATTTACTGAGTTAGAGACAGGAAATATATATAATTTTTTTTTTAGAATTCCTTTTATACTAAAAGCTCTTACTCCAACAATAACTTACAATACTAAAATTATATTATATTTTTATTTTGTTTCTATTTCTTAGTACCAACTTTATAAAATAATAACAAATTATTTTTAAATAATGTCAAGCTAAAGTTTTTAACCTTTTTTCAAAAATATATGTGCAAACACATGAACCCCCCAAAAAAAATTTGTACATAAATGTGCAATTTTTATATGTATTTTTCTATTTATTTATGATTTTTTTTTCTACCTTCAGAAAACCCACCCTCTTCAACAAAAAATATACGACAATGTCAGCAAAAAAAATTTATTGTATGTATGCGTTTTAGTACCAGCATCAGAATATGCCAACAAAACAACAAAAAAAAAAATATAAACATTTTTGGTGGAAAAAAGCTCCGCCCTGCTAGAAGAGTATTGTGTGTATAGGATGTAGACCACACCAGGAACAACACCAACATACACAACAAAAAAAAATAAATAGAAAAAAAATAAGTAAAACAGCGGCAATTTTTTAAAACAATGTTATTATTTTAATCAGCAAGAACCATTTTTTGCAGCAACATTTTGTTGCAGTTTGCTACATTTTGGTCGGTTTTTACGTAATCAAGGTGTGGGAGGGGTATTCACTTTCAGTGGAAATTTCTGTTTTAAATTATAAAAAAAAATACGATAACTACAGGTGAGTAAGAAATATTAAAAAAGAATTTTCATTGCATAGAAATGATAAGTAAGCAAATTTAATATGCCTGAAAGTAGGCAATAATCTTTGGAGATTAACAACTAATTTATTGGAAATAATTAAGCATAAGAATATTTGTTTTTAATTTTAGACCTAAGATATAAGTACGTACATATTTTTAGTTCAAATATTTTAAGGATACAATAACTAATATGAAAAAAATGTTTATAGTATTGAGCCTAAGCATAGGCAAAGCTTTTTAAAGATTTCTTTGAATTTTCGCCCCGATTTCAAACTTGAGAAAAGAAGAAAATTAATAATAAAAAGAATATAATTGTTGACATTATGAATTTATACTAATCAGTCTATCTTTTGCTCTATATATTTTTTCTGTTGTAAAAAATATTTAAATAAAAATCATGAGATTTGTTCATAAAAAAATGCATTTCAAAAATCGAGGGCTGCGTAATTTAAAATTTTGTTTGTTTGTTGTTATATACTTCTGCCACACTTGATGACATCACAATTTTGTAAGATAAATTTAATAAAATTTATCTGTACATATAATAAAACAGTAACTTATTTCCTGTCTGTCTGTGTTCGCATCACGCAAAAACTACTAGATGGATTTTACCAGAATTTTGGGAGGGGGCACCTTGATATCATAATTCATATAGAATACAATATAGAATACTTTTTTTCCGCAAAAATATCTCATTTCCAAGATAAAGTGGAGAAAAAGTTGTGAAAAACGTAAATTCCGGATTAAAAGTGCTAAATATTACGGTTTAAAACTGGGATATTTTCAACACGGTTTTTTTCAACACGGTCACATTTTCGCCACACACCTTTTTATTTTTTAAAGTGGGATATATGAGAAACTATTACGCAACAGATGGCGCCAGTTGATTAAAATTTGTATTTTTACTTTGTAAAAATACAATATTTGAAACACCACTTACAGAGGTTTACAATAATTTTTAGAATTTTAGAATTTTTTATAAATTTTAGAATTTTTTATAAATTTCAGACTTTTTTATAAATTTTAGAATTTTTTATAAATTTCAGACTTTTTTATAAATTTACGAATTTTTTATAAATTTTAGAATTTTTTATAAATTTTAGAATTTTATCGAGGGATAGGTACCTTTATATAAGCATTATAAGGCATTATGAAGCATTATAAAATTAAGACTCTTTCAATTGGTGTGGAATACTTTTAAAGCAAAACCGAGCAAAATATTGTCAGGAAGCCCACGACGTGGCGGGCACAGCTAGTATAAAATAAAAGTCCAAGAAGATAGTAATAATATTATATATCACTATTTTTCCTTAGTTACAATAGCGTTAATTTAAGCAAAGTTTGTGTGACGCAATACGAAGGACTAGGCGCAAGGAAGGACCAGTACTTAAGATCTGCTATTGCCTATAAGTAGGCAATAATTATGAAAGAAATACTTTTAAATCAATGATTTATATTTTAAACTTATGGACAAAATTTATATATCAAGAGGAATTTTTACAAACTATATTTCAATTAGATTACATTTCCGTGCCTAAAAGCAGGCAATAGTTTTTACGAACTCCAATGAGGTTTAAGTGTAAAAATAGAATTTTAAAATAATAAAAGATGATAGATTAATATGAAGTGAAATTAAATAAGATATTTTCCTTTACAGCAACTGGCGCACAGTAGAATACTTGGAATCGACCCATTAAACTTAAAGAAACTTAAAGCTTTAATAACACATTTATGATTAAGACAAAATAAATAATTAAATATCAAAAATTGCGGACCCTCGTCGCTGATTAGAAAATATCAATTAGAGAAAATAAAAATCGATTATTAAACTCCGGAAATTGGGACTACAATCAACCCAAAAAATATTATTAGAAACCTCTGGATAATAACTCTGGAGGAATGGAGATATATACATATGATTAAAAAATGATAATGGTACAGGAAGTGGAGTATAGTGCGAGAAATTAGCTATCAGACACAGTTCTACACTCGATAACTTATGTAAAAATCGATTTTCCAAACCGAAACTTTTGAGGTACCTCAACCTGCTGGGTTACTTTTAAGCGACATCACTATTTACACAGACAGATTGGCAGCTATAAAAGCACTCGGAAACAGATGTATTAGATCAAAGCTAGTTAGCTGCTGTCGCAGAAAGCTACAATCTCTTAACGAACAACAAACACATACTGAAACAATGGTTACCTTTGTGTGTTAGGGTACCCTGTAACAACAACATCGTAGGAAATGGAACTACAGACGAACTGGCACCAGATAGAGCTGAATTGAACATGTTGTGAAGATATACATCCTGGTCTTAATTCTGTGTATGGGAGGATAAGAGAAACATTTAGACGTGATGCCCACACAACGTAAAATAACACATTGAGATGCACACAGACGAAATCATTGCTGGACGAAAAAGGTAATGTGGAATGGAATAAGGTACTACGTATTAGTAAGTCTGAACTGAGAATGTATTATAACAGGTCATACTGATCTCAGATATTTCTGGAAAAATATTCGACTTTTTGATGATGATATCTTCAGATGGTGTGGTGAAGAAGAGAATACACATTCCAATATCTTTCCCTATGTCTTGCACTATAACACAGTCGTTCTTTTTGTTTTTTTTTTTTTTTCTTTCAGAAAATAAAGGACTGGAGAGGTTTGAAAGCTATGCTATTGGACAAATTTACGAAGCTCATGGGACTTTTTGAGAGGATTCATTAAAGCAGAGCTATGGACAGTGAAGAATATCAGAAGAATCACTTTCGATCAAAAATGGTCTTGTGAATCTTCACACATATAGTTATCCTTTATAAACCTAACTAACCTTTATAGCACTTAAATAATTCTTCTACATTTCAAAATTGTTTTCTTAAGTCTTTTTAGCCGAAAAGTAGACAATAAATTTTTGAAAATTTATTTTTCAGTCAATGATTTATCTACAAAATAAATAATGTTAAATAAGACATCGTAGTGCTTTGTTATAACTATAACCTTGAGTGGATTAAGTTAAAAGCCTTAAGGTAGTCTATATATGTATGTATATGTAAACGTAACTATACCAAATATTTGTAATACTTTTTGCATAAGATATATGTTCCACTGTGAATTAGAGAATTAAATATATTAAATATTTCAGCGCAATTAAAGTATATCATAAGAGTTTTTTTTGTTAAATTTTTATTTAAAATAAAACTACAAATAGTTCAAGGAAAATCCTATAACTAGGCAACACTTTTTTTTAGTATTTAATTTTCTAAAATTAAACAACCTCAAATCACAAAAACTTTTTTTTACCGTTTCCAAAGTAAGAACTTCTTCATTTCAATAGCAGCTTTTTGCACTGCCTAAAAGTATACATTATTTTTTATTTTCCATTTTCACTTTTTACCCAGGCTTCATTAACGAATTAATATTCTTGGCACGTTATTTGCGCAGGAATGTCATCGTAAATTATTAAACAGGTTGAACATGTTTATGCATTTTTACAAAATTTATAACACACTGTACATAGCATACTTTTAGTTAACCTCAATAACAAGCAATATCATTGCATACTTGAAGGTAGCTTAAATTAAATAAGTAGCTGAATAAAAAACCTTCAAATATTTAACAACCAAATACATAATAATAAAACCATAGAAATAAGCAAAAAGTTTACAGGGAAAGTACATCCTCTTAATTACTTAAAAGGACTAGTACACGATGATAAATTCTAAAATATAATTTTATTAAATTTACCTTTAAATTGCCACAGAAACTCTATAAATTAAAACGGGCTAAAACTAAAGTCTTGCCACAGAGGAAGCCAAAAAAATAATGAATATCATGAAAAACATTTCTGACAGCAGGATGTAGCTGCTAATTGCACTATGACCTCGTAATGATCAGAAGGTATAACGAGACAAGTAAACACGAACTAACTTTTAAAATATAAATATAAGGTTGCACAAACGCCAAAACACTTACAAAAATCTACTGATATAGTCTTATTACCTGCAGGTAATGAAGCTGTATATTAAGTTGCTGCCACAACATCTTTGCATGGCAAATATAACTACAAAATAGCGGAAGTTGCCACATTACAAACCTGTGCCGCAGAAAATGAAATTCTCTTGTAAGTATGTACTAATTTAACCTTTTATTTTCAGTAGACAAATGTTTCTCTCGAAGTGCATTTAGCTAAAGTGTAACAGTGTGTGTTTGTAGGGACATATTTTGGCAGAGTAGTAGTAGTAATAGTTGTTGTTGGTTGTTTCTAATTGCTGTTAATTTTGCTAAAATGAAATTCGTTCAATTAAGTACACACCGTGGCATAATGATGATGCTCTTATTGTTGCAGCCACACAACTTGTCTCTACTACAGCCGTTTATTTGCTGTCTTGTCGCCAGAAATGCGTTCAGGTTTTTTTTTCGTATTTATTTATTCTATGTCCTTTTGTATAATATTAACATTTTGTAGAGTCTTATTTTGTGTTGTTTTTTGCACAATGGCTCTATTATATATACCTCAGTGCTGTAAGTTACTGCTCTGCTGTAAACATTTTTTTTTTTTTTTTGTGACATCGCCCTTTCCCAGTTCAAAAGGTATGCTAATGTTGAACTAAAAAGGTTTGAGGTTAATTTAAGTGTTCGCACACACACACACACACACACACACACACACACACACTCACACAGTTAACGTTATTAAATATGCGAACACAACACTAACAACAATTATAGAAACGTGCAAAAAATGTAATAAAAAAAGTTTGTAAATTTATTCGCCTGAAAATATGCAATTAACTCTTGTTCTTCTGCTAACTTTGTTATTATTATTTGCGGGGGACACTGTTGCACTGTAATAATAATTTTGTGATGAAAATGTCATATTTAATTAAGTTAAACAATAAATATAAACATTTTGTTAAAGTAGATTTTTTTGTTAGCAAACTCACACACACTATCAGATGTTAAAATAAAGTAGGAAAAACTAAAATAATTATGAATATTAAGTATGAGAAGAAGTGACAAATATTAAAAAGTGGGAGGTAGAGCTTTAAATTACTAATAATAATTCCTCTCATTTGTTTTTAGTTTATAAGTAGTTGCGACGAAATTATTTTAAACTAGCTGTGCCCACACTCATTGTGTGCGTCCTGATAGTAATTTGTTCGATTTTGCTTTGCATGATATTCACACCAAATTTTAAGACTCTTAGGTATTTACTTTGTATAAAGGTATCCATCCCTAGAAGAAATTCTTAAATTTATATAAAACTCTAAAAGTTATTGTAAAGCTCTGTAAAATGTATTTAAAATATTTTAATAACAATGTAATTCCACAAAGTAAAAATTCAAATCAAATGAAAATTTTATTTAATTGGCTATTTGGCAGTAAGTAATTCATATTTTGCCATTATTTTAAAACAGCGCTATATCTTCTGCAACCGTGTTTAAAATATCCTGCTTTCAATTTATATTTTGTCACTATTTTAAAACAGCGCCATCTGTTACGCAACCATGCTTAAAATATCCCACTTTAAAAAAAGATGCCTTAAAGTATGCAATACCATTAAATCGGTAAAAAAAATAGGCCTACTTTCACTGCTTTTTCTCCACTTACTCTTGGAAATAACATATAATTAATAAGAAAAAAAGTATCCTATATTGGAATCAGGATAGTAAGGTCGTTAAAATCCATACAGTAGTGTTTACGTGATGCGAACTCAAATAAGAAAGACAAGCAGACAAGAAATGAGTTACTATTGTATTATGTGTAAGACTCGTTGAAAAATAGCTTCTTACTTTTATCACCGCTTCTTTAGTGTTAACTCCTGTCAGCTTTTGACGTATTTGCCTTGGTGGCGACTTTTGGCTTAACTAACTCCTCTCATCATTCTGGATTCTCGGAGTCCATCCATTTGACGACTTTGCTGTAATTAAATAATATTAAGTCTTGTAGTCTGTAGTAACCGACTAGTGAATTTAAATATTATTTAACAAAATCGAAAATCCTATTTTATTTCTAAATACCTTGGAATATTAACGTACATATTTTTTCGTCGCCAAACAGGCCCAAGCATTATACTTTCACCAAAATTCTTTATATATACCTTAAAGTTTATTTTTTATCTTAAGCTCATTTCCATAGCATTTGATTCAAATATGTTGAATTTCTATGCACTGAATAAACATATTGTTACGAAAGAAGAATTTATTCTTTATAAGCTCTGAAAATAAATACCCAATAATTTTGTATGTAACAACAACAACTTGAATGTTAGATTTTCTTACAATAGTAAATTGAAGAAATAAACAACAAAGTACATCGCTAAGCATGTGTTAGTTGTTGTTGTCGATCTCTCTAAAGATACCCCATATGAAAACATTCGTAAAAAAAAACAAACATAAAATTAGTAGCACTCTCAATAATAACACACTCAAATTAATACAGCAGAAATGTACACTCGTATACATAGCTACAGAAGACAGCAGAGATATACACACGTATGTACATTAATACAAAAATAAAAAGGAACCTGCCATATCTTTATATATTCTAGGCGTTTTTGCTCGCCTATAAATAGAACTCATGGTTGCGACGAACATGGAATTATTTTCTTAAACGTTTTAGAGATCACTTGTCGTGTTCGTAACACCCCTTTTACATTTGAACAGAAAATGGGCAGACAGACGGGATTTGTAGGCAAGCGGTTGAAGAGGTAGAGTTTTGTATTTCATGACTATCGTATTGGACATTTTTTCGTTTTTCTTTTCAGATTTGCGCTTGTTTCTGTGTTGCTTCACATTATATTTCTCAAGTCGGCGTCTACGTGCTTAAAATTTCTCAACAAAGATTTTCAACCACACAAACACATTTAAAGTAACTAAATCTGAAAATAGAATGTTCAAAATCTGTCTATCTTGTTTATGTCCACTTGTAAAATGTTTCAGCAAGAGTAAAAGGGAATTCAAAAAATGTCTGCCCTGTTTTGGCTAATTGTAAAAGGGGTGTAAGAGAGTGTTAAACGGTTTGGGTATTTTGAACAGTGGTGTCAATAAAATTTATTCAAAGCTGAATAAAGAAAGAAAATTACAGTAAATTTAATATCGGTGTGTATTTATTTTGCAATTAAAAGAACCCAACTTAAATTAAAAAAAAACGTAACAATATTGCCTTGCGAAGTTAAGACTGCATAGTTTGTGCTGCAGCATTGGTATTTGAACTTGGCTTTGAAAGTGGGCTTAATGCAGGATGCGACGGACAGCTTTAACGCAAAATTATCAGCTCAGATTGCCTTGAAGTTCATAGAAAAAATATTTTCACCAATTAAAGGTTTTAATTGGTTTTAGAATAAAATTTAATTAAATAACACACTGTGTCATTTTGTAAGTCATGGCAAAATAACCATATACGGACACCACTACGTGATAAAAGACCAAAAAAAAAAAAGACCCCTGTCTCCCAGTTTTGCCCAAAGTCCTCCTAGTTTTTTTAATGGGCCCTCAAAGATGTGGGACTTCGATGTCATTTTTGCAAAAAAATGATCATTTAATCAAGCTCATATTTTGCAAACCGTTTGAAATTTTGATATACTCTCTGAGGCAAAGTTGTAGCTCTTGTCATAAAGAACAAAAATTGTCAACATATAAAATCAAAAAAACTTCATCTTCAAGGTCAAAATCGCAAAAAACTTTAAAAATTTCAATTTTGTTTACCTTTTTTTCCCTGTTCAGGTCCATAGGAAGCAAACCGTTCAAAATTCAAGGAAACAATCAACCACAAAAATGAACCTAAGATCTCAGTAAACAACTTTCTAGAACATATGAACTTCCTAGGAATGATTCTTAACACCGTTTAGGTAGCGCTTAGGTAGCCGGGAAATTTTTCACTTTTTGAGGGCCCATAAAAAAAAAACCTGGAGGACTTTGGGCAAAACTGGGAGACAGGGGTCTTTTTTTTTGGACTTTTATCACGTAGTGGTGTCCGTATATGGTTATTTTTTCCATGTTGCACTGTGTAATTAATTGATTTAATTAGGATTCTTTTCGTCCTGTTTTAAACAAATATAAATTTGTGTTAAAGAACCAGTTTTTGGCCTAGAGCTTAAGGCAGATATGTTGTTTGTCGTGTTGGCAAAAAATAAAAAAATTGTGTTGTAAGCTTTTCTCTCTCTCTTCTTTGTTATATTCAGCTGATGGAACGTTCGACAATCTTTTCACTAAAAAATCATGAACAGACTTAATGTTGTTTATTGTAATAATTTTATTATTGTTTGATTATTTAATAAATTAAAAAGTCAATATCCTTATCAAAAGTTTAAGGCTTAAAGAGCAGTATATTTTTGTTTGGACATTAGCAATGCAAATTAAGTTGTTAAGAAAAATACAAAGGAATTGCGGTAACTTAATTAAGAAAAATATGTAAACGACAATTATAGACTCAATATTAATTTGAAGAAATTTTCAAATAATTACAAAACCAACAACATCAACCAAATATTGCAAGGAGAAAATAAGATTAATTGTAATGAAACACAAGGAAACCACAAAATCTTCAAGATCAAGATGGCCAAAGACAAATTATATCAACTTCTTTTAGGCGATAAAATTTATGCTAATTTATCGAATAATGTTTATGTAAAACGAGAAATGAGAAAATTATTTTCAACAACATACTTTTGCCAAAGACATTTGAGGCATAAAATTTGTAGGTTGTGTTGGCTAAAAAAGGGTTGTTAAAATATAAATTTCTATCAATTGATTTGCATTTCAAAATATTTATTCGTAATTTTCAAAACGAAATATGTCTACTCAAGACCATAAGTTGAGTCCAGCAGGCAGCTGGTTGAGAAGGCATTAATACAATTAAGACTTTTTAATAGCAAACATTTTTCCCATTATAATTATGCGTTTTAATTAATCCTGTCTTTCAACTGCTTGGCTCGAAACGAAAATGACAATTATATTTTAATGTTAAATATTAAGCACGAATGGGGTGTTTTATGGTCACATCACATAAACGTACAGTACAAATTTTATTTTAATGTTTAAAATGGTTTGAAATGAGAAAATCGAAAAACGTAAAAAGGGTTAATTTTTGTACATAGTTATGCTAATTTCTATTTACATATAGATTTAATATAAATGAAATAAGACAAAAAATTGACAAATGAAATTTATGCAAATTTTTTGGTAATTTTGCCACGATACTAAAATGGAGAAATCGAAATTTTCTTTTATTTTTTTTTTTGTCAACAGCAGGACAGATGTTGTAGCTAAAAATTAAATTTTAAACAATATTTTAAGTAATGGAAAATTATACATAATTCCTTTAACAAAATATTATTTAAAAGCATTACATTTAAATTGAGCAGGTTAAATCTGCTTAAAAGTAATCCGTTTAAAAGTAATGTCAGTTCCTAATTCGCTCATATATTAAACACTTTGATGCAAAGTCTGACTTTGTCGTTTTGCCAAGGAAGATGCTCTTACTAGTCTTTTTAATCGTAAACTTTGAAGCTGATCTCGAAGAGGAAAAAATACTATGTTATTCTTCGCTATCACGACGATTCGAGGAACTCGACTTCCTTAACTAATTGCTATATAAAGGGAGTTTTTTATAGAGGTATAGAACTTTAAGTTGGCATTACTTTTCAAGATGGCGACCGATTTAACAGCTGTCAAGTGATTTATTCTCAGTTTGGTTTGGCAATTCATTATGAATAGACTCACGCCTGAACAACGCTTGCAAATAGTGCCCAAAACGAGATTACCGTTGTTCCCTATTTATATAACCGAATTTTTTTCAGCGATGAAGCGCACTTCTGGTTGAATGGCTACGTCAACAAACAAAACTGCCGCATTTAGAGTGAAGGTAATCCTCAAGTGTATGTCGACACACCATTACATCCAGAAAAACTGACTGTTTGGTGCGCTTTATGGGCTAGTGGAATCATTAGTCCGTACTTTTTCAAATACGATGGTGACCAGAACGTTACAGTCAATGGTGATCGGTATAGAGCCTTGATTACTAACTCCTTCATTCCTGAATTGAATAACCATGATGTCCAGGAGATGTGGTTTCAACAAGACGGCGCAACATGTCACACAGCTCGCGCCACAATAGATTTATTGAAAGACATGTTTGGTGACCGCCTAATTTCACGTTTTGGACCTGTGAATTGGCCTCCAAGATCTTGTGATGTAACACCGCTAGACTACTTTCTGTGGGGCTATGTAAAGTCATTGGTCTATGCGGATAAGCAACAACCGCTTGACCATTTGGAAGACAACATTCGCCGTATTATTGCCGATATACGGCCACAAATGTTGGAAAAAGTCATCGAAAATTGACGTCCAGATTGGACTACATTCGCGCCAGCCGTGGCGGTCATATGTCAGAAATCATATTTAAAATATAATGCCACAAGATTATCTTTCGTTTAAATAAAATTCATGTCAATCGAGTAATCCATCGTTGTTTTATTGCAACTTAAAGTTCTATACCTCTATAAAAAAACCCTTTCTTATTTTTCTTAATTACCTTCTTTATCAAACTTTCACTCCTATCTTCTCTTCTGCAGATGATAGCAGCATTTGCCATTCGTATTCATTCTGCAAACGTCCAAGCGTTTTAGAAATTTTGGCAAAGAAACAAAACATTAATGATACGCTCCATCACGATCTCATAACAATATCTTGATTTTAATGCTGCTAACACTTAATGCTGTATGCTTAGGCACAGCAAAAGAAAAAAAATTTTGCTCCAAATAAAGGTTTTAATATGTTTCAGACACAAATTTAATTCAATGTTTTATTGATTCAATTATTTATTTAATTATAAATTTATTTTGTTCTTTCTTAATTAAGAACATAACTGAAGCAATTAAAAAATTAATTATAACTGTTTCTAAAACTAATTAAACTTTTAATTGTTACAAACAATTTTTTCTCTTTCTTGCTGTAATTATGGGTGTTATAAGAGTTAAGGAATAGGAAATTCTTGATGTTCGATGGACTAAACACATTTTTCAAGTCTCAAAAGAAGCTTTCAAATGCCTCGGTTTTTTTTATATAAAATGTTGTATAAAAGATGTTGCAATTTATCTAATCTCCTTCACAGCAAAAAATACTGCTTGCCTGGAAGCAACTTTGTAAGGGAGACAATATTTTGGGAGTTTTATGGTTGCGCATTAAATATGCATGATTTTTGTTCGCGATGAGCCGCTTAGAAGCGATAGCTTTTGCTGCCATGAAATAAAAATCTTTGCTAATAAAAATCTTTGCTATACTGCATTGCATTTTCGGAAGCTGTAATACTTAAATAAGCAATGTATTGCTTCCACCAGCTTTAATTGCTTCTAAATATTCCTTTTTTTTTTGCTGGGTTACTACTTATACCACCACCTACAGCCGGCCAAAAATGGAACAAAACTCTCATGTATGGACTTGTTCTCCAAAGTCTGTTTTGGAGCTACTCTACCGCGTATAGAAGAGGGCGAAGAAGCTCATAGGTGACAGTAGGGTAACCAAATCCATTGTCTCTCTTCAACGTCGGCGTTTCACTGTTTTATCGGAATGTTTTTCAATGAAATGTCCTGTAATGTGACTAGGAATTTCGTTCCCAATATCTGCACATTTTTGCGTACAACACACATACTCGTAACCATCAAATAATCTCCATTTTCTGGCACAATGCATTGCATGAGTAGAGGTCATCCACTGAGTGCTGATTCGAAATAAGAAATAAAAATATAACAACCGGTTCTTAAAACTTGTTAGGCCTTGAAAGTGAAATATGAATATTTTTGGTGATGACGCAAAGACGACGATATTTCAATATTAAAAACCGATGGATGCCGCCATCAAAAAAATGCACGGTTGTAAACTTGTATAGTTACTAGAGAAAAAATGCATCCATCCCTCTCTTTCTCTCTACATTTAGCCCGTAACTACTATCTCCCAAGTTGCAATGGCTAAAAAATAGTTTATTGAGTTCCGTTGTGGCTGTACCAGCCAGCAGAAATAACGCCAAATCTTCAGGTCACCTCGCCAAAAATCTTTTGAGTGATATTAGGACAGTGAAAGTTTAAGGATGCTGGGCCCTTAGCATTTTAACCGGTCATGTTGGGTATGGAGCGACTACTTCGAAATTTGCAACAAAGGGCTTAGTGCTAAGAGATTTGTGTGGATCATAATCGAAGTAAATGACAATTTTTAGGGCCTTTAGAAGGTTTTTTTTTTTAATTAAAAAACTGCAGAGTCGCTGGACTAAATATGTCGAGTTTAAGGCACATTATGTTTTGAAAAAAATATACTTTATCTTAAATGTCATGGAATTATCAAATGCTACTCGTATAAAATATTTTAAAGAGTTAAAATAATAATTGTTTTAAATTCCAACAAATAAAATTTTTGAAATTGTAATGAAAAAAATCTTTACGTTTAAAAAATATCCTTTCATATATGAAGTTATAAAAAAACAAAAAAAATCAATGCTGAATAAAAGAAAGCTCTAGAAGTACTTACATTTAGCAGTACAACTACTTACCTTCTATTTATTCCTAATAAAAAATCAAATCCCTCGTAATATGCTAATTATAATCTTTGATAATTTATAAATATTTAAAGATCCTCTACTTTTCCCCTCAACTACTATTTGTGGTACAAACATCTGCTTAATTTGTCTTTCGTTTTTAATTTCCTTTGAATTCATTCGAATTGCATTTCTACATCTTATCATCGATTTCATTATTCCTTAGAAACCACAAGAGTAAGAAAAATAAATTGATACTTTTTTCTGCAACATTTTTAATTAAATCTGTGACAAAATAAAAACAAAAAGCAAAGAATTTTGCATTAAATTAAATGTATTAAAGTAATCGTATCGTAAAACGAAACTTAAAGCCAACAAAAAATTCAAATGAGCTACAATTTTCGTTTTCTTCTTGAAAATCAATACAACCAATTCTTGATGCATCGATGGCAGGTAAATAAGAAGGGCATTTTCTGTTACAAATTTGAAATACACTATTGAGAAGATATAAACTGTAAAGCTTACTTCACTTAAACCTGCTTTAGCCAGCAATTCAGTCTGGCAGTCAGTCAGTCAGTCAGTCAGTGAGTTGTCATCAGAATAACTCAGTCATCATCGTCATCGTCATCATCATCCTCATAAACATCATCATTATTATGTTGCTGATAAGTAAAGCTTAAACAAAAAAGAAAACGAAGGCAATACGAAAAAAAGTGAATTAATCCAAAGCAGCCAAACCCATCCATAAGTAAGTAAATCGATTTTAAATGTTAAAATAAAACGAAAACAAAAACATGCATTGAAGAAAAAAATTTTTGTGAAGCTAAAACCACCAAGAAAATTTTAAAGTGAATCTTCCCTAAAGTATCTGTTGGTTTTTTATTTATTTTTTTTTTTGTAGATCATTGATGGTTTCATGATGCAAATCATTTCTTCATGCCTCACATACATACATATGTAAAAAGCTACAAATAATGACAAAAATGCAAATTATTGACTTGATTAAATATTTTCAAAATAAAGACGTCATTAAAATAATTCAACATAAATTCAAATAATCAAGAATTCGGAAAATAAATAAACGAATACAAAAACAAGGAGAAAAGAAGCGAGCATTTTTAATTTTTCGTTTGTTTTACTTCTTTATGCAGTGACAGCTGTTATAGATTTTAGGAAGGGATTATCACGGGGAAGGTGCACCCAATTAAATTTTTCCTGCAAAAAGCACTAAACGTTTAACCTAAAAATGTATAAAGTAAACGGTTTTAAAAACGAATACAATTTAATAAAAGAAAAGTACACACGAATCGTCTCTCTTAATACACTGCACAGTGGGGCAGAATCCAAATATTTTGGAAATAATTCAGGCATTTGGTTAGGCCCATATTGATCCAAAATTTATCATGAGCATAGCAGAAGAATATCTGAGCTTAACTTTTAAAGCTCGACACCATCCACTTTGTCGGGCTTCTATGTGGTCTCATAGTTTGATACCTCGCACCCTACATTTTTTAGGTCTTGGCATTTTTTCAGATACTCCTCTGCTATGCTCTTTTAAAATTTTGTATCAATTTGCCTAGCCCTTTATAAATGGCTGAACTTTTTCAAACATATTTTGATTCAGACCCACTGTGAACCCACTGTGTAGTATGTTGAACTTGCTTTTAACAAGCACAGTAAGGTTGGGTATATTATTACTGAGTATCATAGAGGTGTCAGTGACCCTATAATAAGCTATCGCTATTTTGAAGTAAAAATTCCTTTTCAAAGAAAATATTTTGTCAGGTCGAAAGTCTTCGTGCTCTAGCTTCGGTTCTTTGTTGTTTTCTAAAGCTTCTTAAAAAAGCTATAAGTAAAATGTTCGCATCAACAGTCTCCCATATTATCATTATTTGCCTGTTCTGTTTAATGGTTCCAAGCAATATCTACGACCATTGAGCAGCGCATTCATAAGCCAAAGTCAAACTTTCCTATGGATACAGTGTGAAACAAAGGGACGCAACAAAGTTCCTCCAGTTTGATCTATCGTGCGCCTTCGGCTTCATTTCCGGCCATGTCGCCCCCACTGGGCCAGCTTCCGCTTCTATTTGTCTTCTCCATGTATTAGCACGTCTGCCCCATCTCCTGCTACCTTAAGGATTCCACATTATTGCTAATTTCGCTATCCACTTCTATTTCTTGTCTGCTAATTGGACAAGGATGGGAATCTCCTTCGTTATTGCCCATAATTCCGTGTTTGATATTACGTTCGGCAAAAAATCCTTATTAACTTTTGTACAGACCGGTTTACGAACACCTGTAGAGCCTGTAAATCGTTCGCCGTAGTGCTTCATGACTCAGAACCATAAGGAAGAACTGATCGCACATTTGAGAAGAAAAGGAGGTGTTTGGTTTTTAAGTAGATTTGGGGTGATTTCCACACCTTTTGTAGTGCCCTGAAAGCTTGGATTGCCTTTTTGATTCGATTTGTAATATCCTCTCGTGAGCCACCTATAGAGGATATAATGCTGCCCACATATGTGAAGGATAGAACTTCTCGATATTGTTTATTTTGAACTTCGAGGTGTTGGTGATGTTTAGGCGTAGAACCTTGGTCTTTTCGATATTGATATGTAGACCAGCGTTACTAGCAATTCTTTGTACTTCCACTAGTTTTGCTGCCGTATCCAGTTGCCTTACTGCCAGAAATTAGGTTATTCCAGAACTCTGAAAAAGGTTATACCAGAAGCGATTGTGAATAGAATGATATCGAGATCATGGATCGAACATTGTGAGCGATAACTGCCACCTTTAATAAAATCGAAAAAGAAAGTGGGTCTGGCAGTAAAAGGCGATAAAACCAAGTTGATGGTATCAACGTAGAAGACGTCCAGTAGACAGAGAAAGATAAAAACTTCAACTTTGAGGTAGTCAACGTCTTTATCTTTTTCAGTACCGCCATAAACAAAACAAACAACGACAGTTTTGAGATAAAAAGGACACTGATACTACCCATGCCGTTATATGGTTCTTTGGTAAGGGTAATAATGAAAGCAGATGACGCAGTAATTGGAATGTTTGCGAGAAATATTCTTCGTAGAATTGCTTAAGCAATCTGTGTTAACGGAGAATATCGGTGACGTATGAACCACGAGCTGTATGAGCTATATGCCGACAATGACATAGTCAAGCGTATCAAATTACGTCGATTACGTTGGCTCGGTCATGTTGTGAGAATGGATGTAGATACTTCATATAAAAAGTCTTTTGAGTATTGGTGCTGTTGCTGTGACAGTCGGTGTAGCAGGTTCCGCTACCGACTTTGTAACAGTATTCGGTATTTTGCGGAAATATCTAAAGTATGATTTCAAAAATCTTAAATATAATAATACTATAATTTGCATTTAAGAAATTTAAAAAATATAATTTTCATATAAAAAAAAATTATTTTGCAAAAAATTATATTTTCTATACTACCATTACCTTTGTAGTCTTAATATAAATATAAAGACTTAAAGAAAAATTGAAACAATTTTCCTAGGTATAGTTTCAACTTAAAAATTAAAAAATCGATTTTTATTACATTTAGAAAAAACCCTTAACTCCTTCCTAGACTTGAAGGCTTTGCATAAAAATAACCAGCTAGTCTGCTATACATAGTATATATGTGTACTGCAGAAATATGAATTTGGTATATAAATATATAACTTTATATATACAATAATATATATTATTATATAGCAAAAACTAATTGCTTTAAACTCATACCTTTTTGTTATACATTTTAAGTGACTTTACCAAATTTGCATATGAAACCTTGATATTGCATTAAGCTTAAACTGCAACAAAATAAAATAATATAAAACAAAACAAAAACAACAAGATTTTAAAATGTTTTCTTAACTGATTTAAAACTGCATTTTTAATATATAAAATATAAAAAAAAGAAACTAACAAAATCACACAAACCAACTTAGCTCCTGTTTAATACCTTGACAACAATTATAAGGATGTGTGTGAATTTTATAAAAACTCAATAGGTTTATGTCACCAGAAAAATTGTGTGAATAGATATGTGTGTGTGTATGTGTGTGTGTATGTTTGTTAAATATCTCTGTTTTTATATTACATATATTTTTATAGACTATAAAATGTCATGTCATGTTAGAAACATGATTTCTAATACCAGCATACAAAATTTCATTAAACAATCTCAAATAAAATAAAAACATAACACACACTTACACAATTTACCTAAAAATACTTAAGCATATTGCTGGTATATATATAAAATTAAATGTAGGCAAAAATTAAATCATACTATTTGAGTATTGCAAAGGCATATTTTTGCAGAAGCTAGAAATTGTTGTATGCATTTAGGAGCTTAAAAACTATTGCATACTTACAAATTTTTTTTATTATATTGATTAGTTTTTGCTTTGTCCACACTGTGTTTCTTACCATTTTTTAAGGTTGTTGTCTATATTTTTAAATGCATCCATGTACATATATATAATACTGTATATAATCCTTTATGTATAAAAAAAATAAATTAAATTATAAATATAAATATAATATTTAGTATATGAAAGAGTAAAAATAAAATTGAGACAAAAAAAGTGGAATAATACTTAGAATTTAAATGCATAAAATGTATATATTGATGACATGAATTTTATATATTTTATATATACATATATTTTTGGGCGTTTAAAAACTATAACAAAATAAGTTAGAATGGTTTAAAAAAAAATCTTATTTTTATTATTTTTTTCTTAATTTTTGGGAAAAATAATTTTTTTTTCTTAGCAACAACTTAAATTTTTTTTAAATAAATTATTTAGTTGCCACATTAAAGTATTTTAATTAATAATATAAAATATATGTTTTTTTTTTTCAAAAATCAAATACAGTGAAACCTCTCCTAACGGACACCTTCCATAACCGGACACCTCCTACAACCGGACAAACTTTGCAGAACCGTGATTTTCAACTATTTTTTCATACAAAATGTATTCCCATAACCGGACACTCTAATAACCGGACGCGGACACCAAAATTTTAAAATAATGATCTAAAAATCCCTCATAAGCGGACGAAAGCGTTAAAATCCAGACGAATTTATCAGAAAAAAACGCTAAAAAATATACCAAATAAATACAACTCTTGTTATGTCACTTTTTTTTCCAACTCTGTTTCATATTTGTATTGATGCCATTCAATTTTGTGATTCCCCTTTTCACACCAATAACAAAGAAATTTCTATTTATTTGAACAAATTGTTTGATTAACTTGTTTTGATTGCTTTAGAACACAAGAAAAAAAGAAATGGCAAATAAAAAAAATATGTTATCAATCAAAGAAAAAATGGAAATTATAAATGAGTTTGACAGGGAAAAGATTTCGGTGCGTGAAATCGCAAGGAAGTAAAGTTTTTTGAGTTTTTCTGCAAAACATTTTGTTGCATTTCTTTTATGTTTTAAGATTCAAAATTGGTAAAACACAGGCCGCAGAAATCATTAAAAATAAAGAAGTCATTCGTTCCAAATGGGAATCTGGAATAAATGTTTATCAAAAGAGGATGTTTGCTAAAACTGGTGGCGCCGAAATAGACAAATTGTGTTTGGATTGGTTCGCTAAGGCTAGATGTCAAAATATTTCAATTTCAGGTCCGATTGTAAAGGCTGAGGCAAGTGAAATAGCAATGCAACTGGGCATATCCGATTTCTCAGCATCAAATGGCTGGTTACAAAGATGGCGTAAAAGGAATAATGTTGCTTTTAAATGTATTACTGGAGAAGCTGCAGATGTAAATCAGGTAGATGTGGAGCAGTTCAAGACCAAGCTGCCATCATTGATGCGTGGCTACAAGCCGGAGGATATTTACAATGCAGATGAAAGTGGGCTCTTCTTTCGTGCTTTACCTGATAAAACTCTTGCCTTAAGATCCGAAAAATGCGTTGGTGGAAAACTTTTAAAAGAAAGACTTACAATTTTGTTTTGTGCAAACTTAGCTGGAGAGAAAGAGCAACTGTTAGTCATAGGTAAAGCTGCCCGGCCTCGAGCGTTCAAGCATATTAATGTAAAAGATTTACCAGCAATTTGGAAATTTAACAAAAAGGCATGGATGACTCGAGATATCATGACTGAATGGCTACGGCAATTCAATAGGAAAATGAGATCCCAGAAACGTAAAATTCTCTTGTTCTTGGATAATGGATTTGACGAGTTCTTAAAAGTAGATGAAATCGTATTCATTGAAGATGACTGTATAGAAACATTATATCCAAGCGCTGTTATGGAGATAAACGAGTCTGAAGATTCTGAAGACGAGGTGCATGTAGAAATACCTGATCCCATAAACTCTTACGATGAAGCATTAAAACAAATTGTTCGTTTGAAGCATTTTGCAAAAGACGACTTTGTCGCGTTCCAACAGATAAAAAATATTGAAAGTCATTTTGAAACTCAAAAACTCAAATTGAGCAGGTCTAAATTAAAGCAGTCAAACCTGAATTAATTTTTTCAACCGCAGTAGAAAGCTTAGCATTATAAAATAAAAAGATGTATTAAAAAAAAAGTTGTACCTCTTTCACCTCTTATAACCGGACAAAAATGCCGCGACGGTGAGCGTCCGGTTATGAGAGTTTTCACTGTATAAATAAAAATTGCATAAATAGCGTAAGTATATCAAGTCTTCAGAAAGAATATTTCAATATAACTTTATTCAACACTAGCTGTGCCCACCACATCGTACGCATCCTGACAATATTTTGTTCGATTTTGCTTTGAAATTATTTCACACACATAGTCCGCTTTCAAAAATAAAAGGTGCTGTCAAGTGTGCTGTACCTTTAAATCGGTTAAATTGTGTACTTTTTCTACTTTTTCTCAATTTTCCCTTTAAATATGATATGATATGAGATATGAGTATCCTATATTTGAAAAAAGATGCTAAGGTACGTCCTAACAAAATTTTGTTAAAATTCATCAAGTAGTTTTTACGTGATGCGATAACAAACAGACAGACACAAACTCTTTAAATTTTGCGTTTTGTATTCCATTTCGCTTATTATGTATATGCAACAGCAACAAAATTTTCAAAAAAATATTTCATGTACAAAATGATACTGTTACAGTTTTACTATATGTATAGATAGACTATTTACACTTCCAATCCTAAAAAAAAAGATTTTAATATTTTTAAAGCCAGATTATTGTTATTAGAAGAAGAGAAAAAAAACTATTGTTAAGATCACGTATTTTCCCCCCTCCAACATACACGTATTTAAAAGTAAAAAAAAAACCCCATCTTGTTTGTATCATTATTTCTATTTTATTTTAAGAATTTTACATTTTAATTAGTAGCAAAATTACATTTCGCTAACAAGTACTCTACTAACTTCCTTAAAAAATATTACATTTATTTATTTGATTTCTCTTCATAATTTCTTTATAAAAACTCTTAAAAATATGCTTTACATACTTTTATTTATATGCACCTACAAGTATGCAATGCATTTATGTACACATAGATAAAAATACATTTTATATGATCCTACTTAGGCCAAGAAGTATTCTTTTTTTATTTTCGTATTTGTTTGTAACTCTTTTATAACTAATGAAGACAAATTACCTGCGGCTTTGTGTTGTTTTTTTTTTGTTATTTTCAGCTACAACTGACTGTTTCTTTTTGTTGTTAGTAGTCTCTATATAATTAAGCTATAACAACAATAAATGTAGCAAGAAAAAAAATAATAAATCTACAAACGTGCTTGTAGTGAATGATTCAAATGACAAATAGGAAGTGGGCCTTAAAGTATGCTTTAGTTTTTTAATGTGTTTTATGTCTCTATATATATGTATGTATGCTCTTATAAGTGTGTTGCATTTTTATTTATTTTTCGTTCCGCTTTGTCATACTTAACATACTTAAGTTGTGTTTTGTGCTCGTATATTTATTGTTAGACTTTTAACAACTTTTTTTTAACAATATAATAAACAGTAAATATTATTTTTATATTATATGTCAAGTTAAGTGGCGAACACTTGTAAGGTTTTTAAACTTTTTTGTGCCATTGTTAGAATATAATAACGATGAGCCTAAGAGCAGACTTCAATAAATTGTTTAATTAATTAATTTGATATAAAAAATAAATTTATAATAATAAATCATCTCTAACTTGCCATATTTAAAACTTCTGATTTATAAAAAAAAAAAGAAATCAAAGATAAAAGTCAAACTAGTACCATTAATGAAAACTTACTCAAACTTATTCAGGTTTAGCTTGAGCATCAAGCTGACTTTAAAATAAAAAATGCAAAACCGCCTCACTGAACAGAATATTTAAGCCAAATACAAAACCCCCACTCATATAAATTTTTCAATTTGACCACATAAAACAATTTCCATTTCCTGTCAGTAGCCAGCATAACATCTACATGTAAATGATGTAACCGTTAAATTGCTATTTATAGAAAAAAAAAGTTGTGCTTAAATCGTCACACGAGAATAATTTATAACTTAAAAAAAAATATTGTTTTTGTGGCTAGACATTAGCTTTTAACTAAAATAAAAGCTCAAATCAATAAAATCTTATAGTTTTTATAATAATATTTACGATTTTTCAGAGTTTTTCTCGAAACATCTGATGTAAATACTTTATATAAAAACTTTTTTTACTTTATATAAAATTATATATATAAACTTTTTTGTTTTGTATAATAAAATTTCCCAGATCTGTCACAGTAGCT
>OX451219.1:6634290-6682939 GCA_949628195.1 Phasia obesa
GCAGCTGGTTAGATCATGGCTTAAGTCAATGGGTCTTTCTCTAGCTGAGCATAAAACAGAGGCTGTATTAATTACCAGCCGTCAAGTATCGGAGTACATCAATCTCCATATAGGAACTAAGAATATAAGAATATAAGAACTAAGAATAAATATTTGGGTGTTGTTATTGATAACCGTTTATGATATAAGCATCACCTTGATTATGTTAAAGTTAAGGCAGTTGAAGAAGAATCTGTCATGCTCAGAACAAACTGAATTGATATATTGGCAATATAGAATAAATCGCAATTTGAGGCACAGCGACTTCGTAGTCTGGTGTTAGCACTAGCCTCTTCTCTAGACTATACTGATTTCAGACTGACATCACGGAGTCTTCTGTAATTGACAGCATTGGTTTAGAGCAGTGGTATCCAAATCTTCATTTTCAATACACAATTGTGCTACAAAAACAATAAAAAAAACTCACACCGACGCTTGTTCTCTTCTATTTCAGTTTGATTTCAAGCGTTCATTGAGTGTTAACGAGTGAACATATGCGGATGCTTACTGCTTTTTTTCAGTTGTATTGTTTTTTCAGCTATGATTAAATTTCAAAATAAACCAGCAATCAAAATTATATAATGGAAGACAAAAATTTTTGTTTTGTCATTAAAAATGCTTTTGGTAATATGCAATGCATTTTATGTTACCAAACATTTAAAGCCGAATTTCCTATTTGGGCAATACGCCTAGCCACAGTTTGTGGTGACAAGGGAATTGACTTTATGAATTCTGTTCTATAATTTAACGTTTGAAAAGTTTTTTGTAAAATATTTTTTGCTAGCATTCCATCAATAAATGGCCTGCCTTGCTGAGCGATTTCCAAGCTTATTTGGCTTGAAATATCCATTTTTTATTTTGCAAAATTTGCTCTTCTTCCAGAATCCATTCTTTAATTTTTTGCATATAAAGGTTTTTTTTGATCAAAAAAAATATTTTCCTTTTTTCCTCTTCCAATTTATTTATTTCTTTGTGAAAAAGGTCAAAATGCATTTTAATTGAAAAGGTTTTCTTTATTTTAAATGTTTGGTAACATAAAATGCATTGCATGTTACCAAAAGCATTTTGAATGACAAAATTATTTGTTGTTTTTGTAATGCTTAGTTTTGTGTTTGCTGGGCAATATTATCTTATCCAATACAGATGCATTTCATTTATTGAGAGTTTTGGCTAGCTATGGTTTAAAGCTTAGATTCCCTATGACATCCAGATTTAATATATGTATGTCTGCCTGTGGATCTAAGCCTTATACTAGCCAGCGCTCACGTAATATATGCGCTCCCGGCTCAGCCTTTTCAGGCATAGACTAGCCAGATGTTATTTATCCATTACCTATCATTGAGACAGATATGTAGCTTTAGCTAATTTGATAATAGACGAGAAACTTTCTGGACTTTTTTCCTAGAGGATACTGCTTCAAGAGTACTTTTGGAGTTTAATCTGTCTACATCTTGAGAGGTATTCTTGTCCATCTCCCAACAATTCCTGTTGAACTTTTCATAATGTAAGGTTTATCATATGAGTGGATAAAAAATATTTAGGTATGACATCGATTTAGCTTGAGATATAATTCTGGAATTTAATTTACAGACAAAGCAGATATAAGTACACACGTTTTCTTCAAGAACTTAATTTTTTTTTTTTGACTGTGGAAGCAGTAAATATTTAGAGAAAAGTATTTTCGTACTTCTTTCTGAAGTGAATCCTAACAAGGGCATTTTGAAATTGAAAACAAAAATCTCCTCATTCATATAAATTTAGTAATATTTTATACCTTTACATCTGCCAACATTTGCATTGTATTGATCCCTAGCTAAGCTGTATATGTATGTGCTCGTATGTGTACTTTCCAAATTATTTTATGTACTTTTTTAATTTTCCTTTTGTTAATTTTTTAGTAAGTGAATGTTATTTTTATTTCAGTACTTTAGATGGCCGCGAATTTATTTGGCATGTGTTTTATTTGTGCCAGAGTTGTAAACCCAAAAAATAAAACCCTACACTCATACTCTCCATATTATTGGTCAAAACTCATTTTCTGTACATCTTTCTGTGGTGTCTGCCTGAAACAGCACTCACTGCCTCAACTCTTGTCTACTTGTCGTTTGGTCATTGTTATTGTTATTTTTGAAAAATAGAAATAAACCACGATCTTCGACGAAGAATAAAAATAAAAATAAATAAATAAAATAGAGGAAATAAAACAGAAGTTGAAATAAAAAATTGGTGATTTTAAGCAACGACATACTCGCAAAAATAGAAATAAATATTTTTAATACAAATATGGGTATTTCCATGAAATTCGAGAAATTAGATAATTTCATAGAGATAATTTCATTATCATTAGATAATTTTATAGAGGCATTTTTTGCAATTTAAGATCATTGTGTGCTTGCATCTATCAAGCACTTATTAATTTCAATAGCCACAATCCAAAAATAGTAAAGGTCTAGCAGGCAGTGGCCGCCACATCATCAGCGTCTTGGCAATATTTTTTTGCGATTTTGCCTTAAAAGAAATCAAACTATATTTTAATACTCTGATGTTTATAGTGCTTCATATAGATGGTTTATATATTTACTTTATATAGGGGTACCCACGCCTGGGTAATTACTTAGGAATAGAGGCTTTATATAAAATTCTAAAATCTATATAAAATTTTAAAATTATGCTAGAGTTCTAGAAATAGTGTTTAAAATTTCACCCTGACAAAAAAGATGCTGCCAAGTTTGCAGTACATTTAAATCGGTAATATTGCTAACTTTCACTACTTTTTCTCAATTTTCTCTTAGAAATGAGATATTTTTACAGGACAAAATTATCCTAAGGGCCGATGTTGTCAAGTTGTTTCTGCATTTAATTCGACATTTCTCAATTTCAGACTAACTTAATTTGAACTATGGAAGGATACACAACGCGATTCTCGATTGTGTATCTTTTGCGCAAAAAATACATTGGCCGTGTTATCTCACGTGGTGGCGATGTCAATAGGCCGCCAAGATCATGTGATTTGACACCGTTGGACTTCTTTCTTTGGGATTATTTGAAAGAAAGTGTGTACGTCGATAAGCCAGCAACAATTCAAGAGCTAAAGGATGAGTTCATTCGGCCCATTAACGGCATAGAACTTCAATTATGCCTCATCGAAAATTTGGAGCATCGGATGGAGGTGTGCCGCAGAGGTCGCGTCGACCATTGGGTCAATATTTTGTTTCATACATAATTGGACCATACCAGTATTAAAAAGAAATGACAATAATTTCCTAAATAATTTGTGTGATAATCAACATCAGCCCTTAAAATTTAACCACCCTTTATATTTGGAGCGAGATACTAAGGCACCTCCTTGCATAATTTTATAAAAATCTATCCCGCAGTTTTTACGTTATTCGAACATAGACAGAGGGACAGAAAGACAAAAATCCAGTAATTTGTGTTTTGTATTCCATTTTGGTTACTAACTGCACCAGCCACAAAATTTTCAAAAAATATATTATGTAAAGAAATCATCATATTACAGTTTTTTTTATTATATATTTATAGATGGACTAGCTGTGCCCGCACACGTTGTGTGCGTCTTGATAATATTTTGTTCGATTTTGCTTTGCAAAAAATTCACACCATATGCTAAGGCTTTTATATATTTTCTTTATATAAAAGTACCCATCCCTGGATAAAACTTCTGAAATTTAAAAATTTAAATTTTAAAATTCTAAAAATTATTGTAAAGCTCTGTAAAAAACAGACAGAAAATCAGTTACTCATTATTTTAAAACAGCGCCTATCTGTTGGGTAACATTGCTTAAAATAATCTGCTTTCAAAAATAAAAGATGCCTTAAAGTATGCAGTAACTTTAAATTGGTAAAAAAAAATCGGTGTACTTTCACTGCTTTTTCACCACTTTCCCTTGGAAATAAAATATCTTTGCATAAAAAAAGTATCCTATATTCGAATCAGGATACTAGGGTACCCTCTCACAAAATTTTGTTTAAATCCATCCAGTAGCTTTTACGTGATGCGAACACAAATAAATAAAGACAGAAAGAAAGACAGACTGACTGACAGGAAATGAGTTACTATTTTATTATATGTATAGACCGTAGTGCGGAACTATTTAATGACTAATGACGATGGCTAAATTGTAGCATCTAATGGTAAATATATAAAGAAACTTAAGATTTTTACAGGAACGCCAAAAATCGAAATATTTTTTATTGAAATATAAAAAAAATTATTTAGTTCAAATCTCTACCTCATCATGAATTAAGTTAAAATCGATTGCAAAAATTGTACCCAACATACAAGCATATAGAAGACGATAAAAGCCTTTGTTTATTTACAAAATTTGTTTTCAAAAGTCAGAATGATTTTAAAAGTCATAAACACAAACGAAACTCCAGCTGTAAACAAACCCCCATATAACTGTTTTATTATATTGGTCAAAATAAAAAGTATTACACAAAAAAAAATTTACATATTTCCGTTCTATAATATTTTGTTCCATTTTTAAAACAGCCAACACAGAAGCAAAAACAAAAAGAAAGTATTCCAAACAGCAACAGCAACAACAAGTTATGTACCCATCTACCTGTACTCAAACCAAATCCAAAATATCCTTGTATACACCAGCAAAGAATAAAATAACTCAGGGTCTTAAAAATGAAACGTATTAAACAAACACTGCCACCCAATCTTGCATACATACAGACATACACACATACATATCTTCACCTCTATATGAACACACATGCAGATGCCATCTGCAATACAATACAGAGGTAGTGGCCTCCTGCGTTTGTTTTGTTTTGCTTTTTTGGTCACTTGAATACATGCGTTTTGCAAAAACAAAAAAGCGCAAAAAGCAACAACTCAAAAAAGCAAAGTGTTCATAACCCATCCCGTTCAAAATCCTTGCCACCCAGTTGCTTCAAGCTTTTGGTTACTTTTCCTAACCAAATATTTTTGGAAGGAGTTGGTTGGTTGGTTGGTCGCTTGTTGTACAGTAGAATAAGTTTAATATATTTATTTTTATGGCAACTGTTTTCGTAGCGGTACAAAGAGGTTTAAAGTATGAGTGCAAAACAAAATTTACAAAATCAAAAAAAAAAAAACAAAAAAAAGTAATCGCGCTACTGTAAGTATTTTGTTATTTGTTGTTTTTGCTTTTATTTAGTTTATGGTGCCTGGACCAAATGACCACTGATACTTGTACTTCTTTGCTGTGCTGCCTGTCGTATAGCGTGCAGTTGAATGAGTTTCACACGAGTGAAGTTTTTTGCGCATTTTTGATTTCATTTTTTCATTCATTTTTTTTTAAATTTTTTTCCAACGACGACTGTGTTGCTGATTAAACATTAATTAAGGAAAACAATGCTATATCCAACAACATAACTGTACTATAAAACATACACATGCTCATACAGAAATACAAATACATACATATACAGCCGTTACAAAAATACATACTTTTGGAAACTCAAACACTAAAACATTGAATAATTTCTTTTACTTTATGACCACTTGTGTGTTTCTAAAAAAAACGACAAATATTTTGTATTTTGGTTGATTAAGGCTGACTGACACATTTGATGTCCTTTAAAAGAAATCCCTTGAACACAATTGCTCCAATATATTAGTGAAAGTAATAATTTGTTTAAGATTATGTTTGTGTTCGCATCACGTAAAAACTACTGGCTGGATTTTAATATAATGTTGTGAGGAGGTTCCTTAGTATCCTGATTGCAATATAGGATAATTTTTTTTCGCAAAAATATTTTTTTTTTCTAAGAAAAAAGGAGAAAGAGCAGTGAAAGTACGCAGTTATTTTGTTAGGGATAAGACCCTTTATATAAAGTAAATACATAAACCATAACTGCAGCACTAACCGATAGGCATAGTTTAAGGCTGCAGTTATTTTAGTAAGGATGAGAACCTTTATATAAAGTAAAGTAAGGATTGCTTTCAAAGCAAAATCGAACTAAATATTGCAAAGGAGGCTGACGAAGTGGCGGGCACAGCTAATATTCGAGCAAAGTGCAAGTGTAGTAATTCCTAGATTTTTAGATTGTTATTTTTATGTTTTTAAATGTTCTTACTTTCCCATTGAAAACGATTATATGAGCCGGAATGCATTGTAAATACCCCCGACTACTCTGCTGCACTAAACTCTACAGAGACAGGAATGGGAGAGAAAATCTCTTTATCTGCTGTTTGGAAGGCACCCTTTTTGGATGTCTCGTTGGGTTAGTAGTTAGTGTGCTAGTCTATCAGTCCGGGGTTGTGGGTTCGATTCCCATCAAAGACTCTGGAATTTTTCACTACAAGCTGACAACAAAACCAAGAAGGGATTTGGATAGAATATGAATAGCTACAAAGGGGTTAACAGTTTGCGTTACTACAGGCTACGGACTCTTAAGTATTATCTGGCCAAGTTAAAAATCGCGGTAAGACGATACATGCAGACAATACTTGGAAACAGTCTAACATAAAATAAGGCCTTGGACAGACACATATTATACGGAGATGCTGTGGAGACCTTAGCCTTAAACAAATGTTAGCAATTATCACAGGCTCTGTGATGAGGAAGAATGTCGATATGTTCAGACGCCAGTTTGAAATCACTACAGTCGAGAGTAAAAGGCTAGTGACAGAACGAGACTCAAGGAAAGTAAGGTTTTCGTAAATTATCAGTCGGAAACCAGAAATCATTGAGCTACAAGGGGGTTGAAAAAGGACCCATAAAGTTAGGTATCCCCCCTATAAAAATAACAATACTCTGTGGTTTAAATGATAGAAACAAGGTTGCGCTATCTGAATGATTTCTCATTAGACGTCGTAATTTCTGCAGGCACTAGCAAGGGCTATGCTCTTTAGACAACGACCATTTCAGAACTTTGAGAGTCTCAGATGAATCACTGACTTTTCATCACAGATGATTTCTATTAAGTTCTAGGTGATTTTCAGATTTTGGGAAACTACAAAGCTGAAGAAACTTACTATAATGGTGATGGTGCTTCTCATGCAGCAACTTATGTACTTTTTGAAGGTCTATTTGAATAAAGCTGCATTTGAGAAACATTTAAAAAAAATAAAATTTTATAGGAGAAATGGAACTCAAGTAATTTGTAACAAAAATAGTTTAGAGAATTAAAATGAGATATAAAACACTTGTGAGGTTTTCATGATCTGAGAACTGTTGTGCAACTCCTAAGGGTGTTTTTTATAGAGGTATAGAACTTTAAGTTGCAATAAAACAACGATGAATTATTCGATTGACATGAATTTTACTTATCCGAAAGATAATCTGGTGGCATTACATTTTAAATATGATTTCTGGCATATGACCGCCACGGCTGGCGCGTATGTAGTCCAATTTGGACGTCCAATTTTCGATGACTTTTTCCAACATTTGTGGCCGTATACCGGCAATAACAAGGCAAATGTTGTCTTCCAAATGGTCAAGCGTTTGTGGCTTATCCGCATAGACCAATGATTTTATATAGCCCCACAGAAAGTAGTCTAGCGGTGTTAAATCACAAGATCTTGGAGGCCAATTCACAGGTCCAAAATGTGAAATTAGGCGGTCACCAAACGTGTCTTTCAATAAATCTATTGTGGCACGAGCTGTGTGACATGTTGCGCCGTCTTGTTGAAACTACATCTCCTGGACATCATGGTTATTCAATTCAGGAATGAAATAGTTAGTAATCATGGCTATATACCGATCACCATTGACTGTAACGTTCTGACCACCATCGTTTTTGAAAAAGTACGGACCCATGATTCCACCAGCCCATAAAGAGCACCAAGCAGTCAGTTTTTCTGGATGTAAAGGTGATTCGACATACACTTGAGGATTACCTTCACTCCAAATGCGACAGTTTTGTTTGTTGACGTAGCCATTCAACCAGAAGTACGCTTCATCGCTAAACAAAATTCGCTTATGAAAATCGGGAACAACGGGCACTATTTGCAAGCGTTGTTCAGGCGTGAGTCTATTCGCGATGAATTGCCAAACCAAACTGAGAATAAATCACTTGACAGCTGTTAAATCGGTCGCCATCTTGAAAAGTAATGCTAACTTAAAGTTCTATACCTCTATAAAAAACACAAAAACTCTATAAAAAACAAGAGAATCTGTATTGATTCCAAAATAGTAAAGTAAATATAAGCTTGTCACATTAATTAAAAATTAATGTCAAAAGTTAACATTGTCTCTTAAAATTTGCTAAGAGTCGATCCAAGGCAATAAAAGTCATCAACGGATCTTAAAAAAAAATTTAAACCAAAATGCGTAAACGAATACCCTTTTGAGCTTTTGAGTTGAAAATTATATTGCTGCCTATTTCATTTTACCTACACAGAAAAAAATGTTTGTCCCAATTAAAGGTTTTAATTAGATTCAGATATATATTTAATAAAATTTTTAATTGATTCCATTATTATTTTAATAAAAATATTATTTTTTTATTTTCGAATTAAGTGTATAATTAAATTAATTAAAAAATTAATAAAATTTCTTTCTGAAACTACTTCAAACCTTTAATTGGAGCAATAAGTTTTTTGTTTTTGTTTTAAAACACATTGTCCATATTGATATATTAATTTCGTTATCAATAATTCTAAACTCTACTTATCTGTTAACAAACTGAACATATCCTCCACCAACTATACAGCAGCAGGATGTAAAAGCACTCGAAAAAACAACAACAACAAAAAATGTAATGAAACGAAACGAAAAATACAAAAAAAAATTACAAACACTGCAAGTGAGCATTATTATGTTTTGTTCTTATTTGCAACATCATTATCCTGTAAATATCTGCTTACATACACAATACACTGTTTGTAAGGATAAAGTGGAGAACAAAAAATACCAACAAAAAAAAAAACAGAAATTAATAGCAAAAAAAAATAAATCGCGGAATTTCTATAAAAATGCAAAATTACGTATTCGCGTTTTTTGAAATTTATTTATTTTTTATTTGTCTTTGCGCGAGTATGAGTATGAAAATTTGAATTTATTTTACTATTTTCCTTTTCTTCCCTGCCATCACAAACATACGTGGCCGTATGTATGTATTCTTCCCATCTCCCTCGTCATAATACTTTGTAGTGTTTTTGCCATTTGACCATACATACAAAAGAGTAACATCGGTGGGGCTGTAATGTTTTATCATTTTGTATAGATGGAGGATTTCGCTCACTAAAGATGATGAAGACCAGCGACGATGATGCCATATGGGTGTTAGCTGTACCCCATGGTCATGTGGTGCCCCTTTTTACTACAATTCACCGTTTCAGTTAATGTTATATATGTGAGTGTGTGTTTGTTTGTTGTTGGTGTTGGTCAAGTTTCTTGTTGCTTTTATTTTCGCTATTGTAAAAATTTTTGGCAATTGCCAAAAAACGAAGAAATCATTGACAGACATAATAAATTAAAAATGCCAAATTTTTTTCTTCTCTTATTTTTAGATATTTTAATGGTGGAATAAAATTAAAAATAAAAATAAATTTAACATTTGTTAATGTTAATGTTTATGTGAATGTGAATGTATGTATTTGTAGCACTTGTACTTGCAACTCCCTTTTGTGAAAATGAGGAAAATAAGAAAATAAAGAAAGCATCAGCCAGTTTGATAAATATTTATGAAAATTAAAAATAAATATTGGGCAAACATGACTGGGGGAGTATAGCCAGAAATTACGCCAAATAGGGGAACACATAACTGACCATTAGTTTTGTGTGAAAGTAAAATTTTGGGGAGAGCAGTAATATCTTTTCTGTATTATTGTTTTAACGAAAATTTTTAGAAAATCTATTTTTGATTATACATAGTTTACTAAATTGTAAAATATATTAAAAGTCCTTTTTTGTCTACAAGGTTGCTTGAAAGATAGAAAAACTTAGCCTTTTTTAATTTATGGTCTTTTTGTTTTTTTTTTATTCATCACTTCGATTTCTTTTTGATTCCTTAGCACTGTGTAACCTTTTTCAATTCCAAACACTTTTTGATTCGTACTGATGTCATTTGATCATGCACAGACTTTAACTGAAATAACTCTCAAAAAATTCTAAATTTTATACGAAGCAGCTTGATATGCATCTAAATCCGCTGGCCCATAACATTCTGAATGATCGTGGTTACGTTCGACTGAGGGAAGAATATTACTTCTCTTGGCCTAACATCAGGTTGGTGACCAAAAAATGATAACAGCAACCGTGCATCATACAGTTTTTGTCTGGCACTGGCAGGACTTAAGAAGAAACTCATTTACTGCAGCTGGAAACCAAACTCAAAAATCATTCTCTGGGTATTATTATTATTATTATTATTATTATTATTATTATTATTATTATTATTATTATTATTATTATTATTATTATTATAATTATTATTATTATTATTATTATTATTATTGTAGGCGGAATAGCAAAGCAGACCACTTCCTTAATGTTTCCCTTTCCGACTTGTGACTTACGGCAACCTTACCTTCATTGAGTCACATGCTACAACTAGCCTTTAATCTATACTATAGTGATTTCAGACTGTCGTCTGGAAACTATCAGTATTCCTTCTCCTTAAGGAGTCTCTACTGATTGCTAGCATTTATCCGAATTTTAGTTCCCCCATGGCATTCACATTTAACAAGTTTCTGCCCGTGTTCCTAAGTCATCTTCTGGGTAAATAATGCAGAAGCTTGTCCGACTCTCATATATGATTATGTCTTTATAACCAGCATATATGTATCTTTAAAAAAATGAAAACAGCACTCTATCGTTAAAAAGTTTTGGGCGCCAATACAAGGAAGCTCTAGGGCTCATTAGCTTGCCTTGATTTTTACCATCTTACGGATTTCACCACTATTGAAAGACAAGGGATTAACACCTCGGAGAAAAACTGAAAAATCGATAATTTAGGATGGGCAACGATTAACGATTGCAAAATTGTAGGACAGTTTTTACCTCGGTACAATGGAGACATACTGTCTAACCGTTTTAATGACTAGAAGGTACATTTCAGTCATGGTATGTATTTTAAACGGACACAGACAGGCCGAGAATTAGAAGAGGAGTGTTAAACTACTACAAAGACACTTCCTTAGATTAAGGAAAAAAAAAACAAAAATGATATAACTTATTTTTGAGAATCTATCTAATCCATCCATATGTGATCTATTTGTCAGTGAATCTACTACGCAATAAAAAAAATTTGTTTTTTGACCAAATAGTTACCAGAAATTTTCAATATGAGAAAATTTAAGTCAAATGTCTACAAACACTACTCCCTCTATTCTCCTTCCCACAACAACCAAATTTCCTAGTTTCGGCACAAAACAATGCATAAGTAGTGGTCATCGCCTGAGCGCCGATCACAACAAAAAAAAAAAAAAAAATAAAGAGCATATTCAGATCATATACCTTGGTATCACATTAGACCTAAAGGTCTTAGTCTGACTAATATATGCTTTTCCCATCAACCACCAATCTAGAGTATGTGTTGACAAAAAAGTTGCTGGCTTGGCTGCCAGTTTTGATAAGGTTTGTGATTTGCTCATGGGTTTTCAAATCATATTGGTCTTCAACACTGTAATACCGTCGTTGGAATTTTGTAAAGTTGTTTTTAGGAGAACCTGTACAAGATGAATACTTTATAATAAGATTCATTTAAAAAAATTATTTACTTCAATGATCAGGCTTAGTTAAGGGTGCTGTAGATCAAGTGCTGTCAGGAGTTCAAAATTCAGCCGTGGCAACATACATTTTTCTGATATGTATTAATTTCTCCTTATTATAACAATACATATCACAGCGCCCTCCTTCGCCGGTATTACCACATAGCACTAAATCGCCTGCGAAGTAAAATAATTATAAATTGGCTGTACCAGCTTCAAACTAATACGCCTACATAACACCAGAGGCGCTGCAACACTGTTCTAAAAATAATCATAACGTGCAATTGCAGTGTTGCCATAAGTGAAGCTTTACTATCACACTAATCGTCTGTCTAATCTACTACTATCCTTTTCCAAAGGAAGCGTCATTAATTGCCTTTCTGTTTAAAAAAAATATATATATATATAAAACTTTGTAATGCACCTAAAAAATCGACTGTTCTACAAGGCACATAAGGTGACAGAATCATCTTACTCTACTTCCTTTAAAATGAAGATCGTCTTTGGGCAACTTTTTCGAGCATTTCGGCCGGAATAGCCCGAATTTCTTCGGAAATGTTGTCTTCCAAAGCTGGAATAGTTGCTGGCTTATTTCTGTAGACTTTAGACTTGACGTAGCCCCACAAAAAATAGTCTAAAGGCGTCAAATCGCATGATCTTGGTGGCCAACTTACCGGTCCATTTCATGAGATGAATTGTTCTCCGAAGTTTTCCCTCAAAATGGCCATAGAATCGCGAGCTGTGTGGCATGTAGCGCCATCTTGTTGAAACCACATGTCAACCAAGTTCAGTTGTTCCATTTTTGGCAACAAAAAGTTTGTTAGCATCGAACGATAGCGATCGCCATTCACCGTAACGTTGCGTCCAACAGCATCTTTGAAAAAATACGGTCCAATGATTCCACCAGCGTACAAACCACACCAAACAGTGCATTTTTCGGGATGCATGGGCAGTTCTTGAACGGCTTCTGGTTGCTCTTCACTCCAAATGCGGCAATTTTGCTTATTTACGTAGCCATTCAACCAGAAATGAGCCTCATCGCTGAACAAAATTTGTCGATAAAACACATTTCGAACCGAACACTGATTTTGGTAATAAAATTCAATGATTTGCAAGCGTTGCTCGTTAGTAAGTCTATTCATGATGAAATGTCAAAGCATACTGAGCATCTTTCTCTTTGGCACCATGTCTGAAATCTCACGTGATCTGTAAAATACTAATGCATGAAAATCCTAACCTCAAAAAAATCACCCATTATAAGCAACAACAATTGCATGTGCCTTCAAGAGTTCAATCGGTTCGAAAGATAGCTTCCGCAAGCTACTTGGAAACTATAAAATGGCCATTTATATTAAAATTAAACTTAATCGTTCCTAAATCAGCGTCAGTGACTGAACGTTAAGATTTTTATTTCCAAAAAAAAATTTAAGCAACTATTTTTATAGTTTCCAGAAAATTTTCTTATTTCATTATTTTTATTTAAATTTATTGATTTTATGTATTTTATTTTAAGCTTCTTCTTACTGTTGGTAATGTACATGTTTGATAAAATTTTTTAATTAATACAAAACATACAAATACACAGTAGTCACAATGTAGAGTCCATCCTTACTGGAAAGTCTCCAACTACTTTACCTCCACCGTTGAATATTAAATGCAGCTGTATTTAAACAAAATATTTAGAATTTGAATATTTTCTATAAATCCAGACAATTATGTGTTGTGAAAATATGTTTGTGTAGTAGTGAAAGTATTTAAGTGTATGTGTGTTTAAATTGTATAAACTCTTAGTAACAAATAAAAAAAAAAACAACACAACAATATTATCATACCACCATTTTGAAGCGTAATAAAATTATCCACCTCCCTCCTACACACTCTACTCAGTTACTAATTTAAATTCTACCTCATTCATTACCACTGCTAAGACTCACACACAAACACATACACACACACATTTGTGCTCTTTCATGCTACTTAATATATGCAATCTATCTTTATATTATATCTACATGCATACATACATACATTTATACATACATACATCATTTATACAAAATGCATTTTACACTTCTAATAATGCAAAATAGTAAAAACAAGTATTTATATGTCTCTGTAAAAGTAAATGTATTTAATACCGAGCACAGTGTAGTGGTAGAAACATTAGACTACTTGTCATTATTGTTCATTTACTTAAAAGTTTCTAACAATTTTATGAATAACAAACTTAATACTTACAATCTCATACATTTATACCAACTAACTAACACAATTCCAAAAAAAAAAAACAACAACAACAAAACGCCTAAAATTTTTGAGAAAATTAGAGAAAGCAGTAGTAATATTGTTGTAGTATCTTCTCGAAAAGTAGCAGCAGCTTTATGTTCTTTAACTGAATTAACTTGTTCCCTCATCAGTTCATGCAAACACAAAGACACACTAATACAGGAATATGCATACACAGTCACTTAGCTATAGTCAAACAAACAAGCAAGATATACATACATACATACACACACTACAAGCGACAATTGGTAGGACTTATCAAGGACCGAAAGAAAAGGATATCTAGAATCTAGAATATGTTGTTCTTAAGAAAATATATAATTTAAATTTATTTTCTTTGACTGAGTCTTAGCAATAAGATTTATAGTTAAGTAATGGGACTTCATTTACTCCATAGAATTTTCTTATTCACGGCATGTAGCTGTACGTTTTCTAACTCAATCATCTAAATCACATAAAATTCTAAAAAGCTTAAAGTTAAAAAAAAACTTTTACAAAAATTTTATTTAGCAAAATATTTCTTTCCCAATAAAGCATCTGATTAGTTTATTAGTTTTTGAATCAAAAACCCTAAAGCTTTAAAAAAAATCTTAAATACAAAAAAATATATTAAAGCTTTTGGACATGCAAAGCTTTATTTAAATAATTATTATTATTAAACCTTTATTTAAAGAGTTATTTAATGAATTGCATTTTCATCAAATAAACTACACTTTTCTATTTTCAAGAGTATTTTCTTATTCATGGCATGAATAAGTCGCATAAAATCCTAAAAAAGCTTAAAGTTAAAAAAAAAAAAAAAAAAACTTTTAAAACATTTTATTCAACAAAATATTTTATTTCCCAATAAACCATCTGATCTGCTTAAAACCTTAAAGCTTTTAAATAAATCTTAAATACAAAAAAAAAAATATATATTAAAGCTTTTGGGCATGCTAAGCTTTAATTAAAGAATCGAAAATAGACTTAAACCTTTATTTAAAGAATTGGATTTTCATCAAATAAACTGCACTTTTATATTTTCAAGACTACTTTCTTATTCGTGGCATGAAGTTTTGGGTTTTCGAACTCAATCATCTAAATCACATGAAATCCTAAAACAGCTTAAAGTTAAGAAAAAATCTTAAAAAAAACTTATTCAACAAAATATGCATTATTTCCCAATAATGCATCTGAACCGTTTAATAGTTTTTGAATCAAAAATCTTAAAGCTTTTTAACAAATCTTAAATAAATAAAAAAAAAACAAAAATATAAAAGCTTTTTAACATGCAAACCTTTTAAACAAGTTATTTAAGGAATTGTGTTTTCATAAAATAAACTGAACTTTTCTATTCTCAAGACTACTATTGAAAAAATTCCCTTATTAAGAGCATTTTCAATAATCTTTTGCAATTTGCAAAAGCTTTTTTAATTATTGTTCATATTATATTTTTTCTGTATTATATAGCTTGTAGAAAAAAGCTTTATTCTTACGGAAATATAAATAAAGTTTTATTTAGTTACAAAAATATTAATTTATTAAAAAAGCTTTTTAAAAACTTTATTTTTTGCCGAAAAGCTTTCTACATACAAAAAGTTTCAAACCACTACTGGAAATGTGTATTAATAATTTTAAGCTTTTTGATGTTTTGCTATTGTTGCGGCCAAAAATCTTTTTCCTAAAAAACTTTTAAATTATGAAAAGTTTTATCTAAAAAACAAAAAAAAAAAATATATAAAAAGCTTTTTAATCAATTCCTAAATAGCTAAAAAGCTATTTGCACAAACTAATGTCTTTATGCAAAAGAAATAAGGTGTACTTCAAGTCTACATTATGAAAAATTTTATATGAAAATGAAATGAAAGAAATAAAGTCTACTTCAAATCTATTCTATGACAAATTTTATATGTAAATTTTGTCTTAAAGTACATTTCAAGTAGACTTTATTTCGTTTACATAAGAGCATTGATTTTTTAAACCAATTTTTATAAGTTTATTACAAGTTTTTTATAAGTATCTTCCAGTAGATAAAATATTCTGCTTAAAGCTTTTATCTTAAAGCTTTTAACAAAAGAAAAAATCAGCTAAGAACAATGCTTTTTTTATTAAAAGTTTGTATATATTAAAAAGCAAAAAAGTTTGCTATAATTTAATAATAAAGGGACCTTTAGAGCACAAGTAACTTGGTTTAATACATAAAACCGGCCGGCTGTGCCACCTTACTAAAATATATGTAGTTTTACTAAATAAGTTTTTGACTCAATATTTTCACGAGCAAATCTTTTTTGTTTTTAAAACCTTTGCATAACAGTTTATCTTCAACATATTTTGCACGAAAAACTTAAAATATAAATTATCGTAAAAGCTTTTTTCAAAAAAGTGCTTACGATGAACTTCGATTTCGTAAGTTTCTTATATAAACTACAAGAGCTTTTGTCTGCTAACAGTTTTAAACAAGAGTTGCTTGCATTTTTAAAAAAGCTTTTAAATTAATAATCTTTTAATAATTTATTTTACGAAAAAAAAATTGTGGAAATTCATATTAAATAAAAACAGTTTTACTAGACCCTTATTTTTATAAAATATAAATTCAAAAATTTCGGCTTAAACCTGTCATAGAAAAAAAATTTTTTTTAAATTAATAGCTTTTGAAATAAAAGCTATTTATACCAAATAATTCCATAATAAGTTTAAAAATAAACTATTATTTTTGTTTGTAAAATCTATTTTTTAATTTTTTATAAATTTAATTCTTTTAAAAAATGTCTTACCTTGTAAAACTACACCCCACTCCTGAAAAGTGTCTCAACCAAACACACACACTTCCTGTACCAAATCACAACTCTCCGTCCATCTCTTGATAGCCACCCTACTATAAGCACAATTCCAACAATCTACAAAATTTTGCCTAATTTTCCTTATTGAGAATATATTTAGTGCTTCTGCCATTCATTGTCTTTGGTTGTGGAAAAGTTGAAAAATTAAGTTTTCGTATGCTTGTTTGTGTAAAATTTTCCAAATTTTCGTAAATTCAAATGCAATGAAAGCAACACAGTATACGAGTACAAATGATTAACACACTCGAACACACACACACGCACGCACACAAGAATAAGAAGTGTCCCCTATTATTTAGTTTCAGCAGTCGTATACAACAAGAAAGCTTTTGCTTTATTCCTCTATGCTCTTGTGTCACCTTCAAAGTCTAGACTTTGGTCATTTTGTGCGTTGTGCGTTGTGCGTTGTGCATGCGTTGCTAATTTTTGCAAATATCACAAACTTTCTACAGCCACCCCCTTCCCGCATTATAACTCCGACCGATGTCCTTAAATTTAGTATTATAAGGACAAGGAGTTAGGGAAGCAACATACAAACCTTTAGTTTCCGGTATGTTAATACAAAATCTGTGATCTGAGTATTGGGTTGAAGGCAAACTAGCAGCCTTACAAGGATATTGTATGTTTGTGTGTGAGTATTATTGTAGTTTTATAATCTGCATTTTCTAACATTGGTTTATTAATGCCGAAAATAAACTTAAGCAATCGAACAAGAACAGACATTCTCATTCATACATTTGCACATTGTTGTAAAAGTTTCTTGTTTTAAATGCTGTATGTCGTCTAACTAGCAAAATGTCTGTGTGCCGATGTATGTATGTATGTATGTACAAGTATAAAAGTACATCTGTCTGTCTGTCTGTATGTCCGTCTGCCTCTTAGCTGCAAGAAGTCAGCATAATTTTACTGGGTAATATGCAAATATATTTTGCCAAAAAAGAAGAAAAAAAAACTAAAGGATTTTCATACAACTGGACAAATTTATAATTGTATTGCACAACTAACTAATGTTGACTTCGAACATTTTTAATCAGAATTTCTCTCTTTCTCTCTCTCTCTCTCTCTCTCGTTCTCTCTCGCTCCTTTCTTCCTTTTTTCTCTGCCACTCGATTCTCTACAAATCCTAGTACTTCTTCGTCTGCCTGCAAACGCCGTATTCCATTTGCTTGAATGTTCCATGCAATTGTGTGTTTGGAAGCGTAAGCTGGATGGTGTCTTGGAAAAGTACTGCAAAAACTATAACAAGATTTTTATGTAATAATACAAAATGCATGAATATCCTGCGTAAGTCAATGTATTAAATTTGAAATGAGTTGTAAAATGTACGAAATAATTAGGAATGGGATGTTTAAGTGATGTTTTATTTGAATTTGGGTGGCACATGACATGTTGCTAATATTATGCATGTTGTTATTGTTGTAGGCTTGTACTCTGGTTACTCTGCTGCTCGGTTATATTTTGGGTAAGTTTTTGTTGCAAGGACAGTTTGAGTAGTGGAGGATATGTAAATTTTCGAAAGAAAGCACAAAAAAAGTATTGTGTCGGTAATGCTAAATAAAGAAAACTAAGTGTAGATTTTTAATGATATGCATTAGAAGCTTAATTAAAACAGGGTCGTAGTTCAGTGCAAGGCTGAGAAGTAAAATATTTGTTTTTTTTTAGGAGAAGTAACACTCAGGCTATTAATGCCTATATCAAATGCCCCTAAACAAAAAAGTGGTTAAAATGAAAATGCACTGTTTTGCTAAATATTTAGCAAAGTGACACAAAACTACCTTGCTACATATTTAAAATTTTTACATGTTTTGTTCTCTTTGTGAGATTCTCGTTGAGATTGTGTATGTACTCACGCAGACCCTTAGGGGTTCAAGTGGGGGCTCTTGCTATATTAACTGTGTTACTTCCTTTGGAAAGGTGTAGTAATAAAACAGATGGTTAGTGTGATAGTAAAGTTTCGCTTATGGCAACACTGCAATTGCACATTGTGATTATTTTTAGAATAGTGTTGCAAGCGCCTCTGGTGTTATTTAGGCGAATTAGTTTGAAACTAGCATAGCCAATTTATAATTATTTTACTTCGCCGGCGATTTAGTGCTATGTGGTAATACCGGGCGCTGTGATATATATTATTATAAAGAGAAATTAACACGTATCTGAAAACTGACTGGATAGACTGAATAGACTGGACTGGAATAATGGGCGTGGTACCTCCCATACAAAGTAAAAAAATGTTATCATGTATCTAGAGAACTGAATTAGGTAGCACTATTGAATTTCTTACGAGTAACCTCATATTAACGTACGTAGTCAAACTAAACACAGGCTGAATTGGAACAGTGGGCGTGGTACCTCTTATACAAAGTAAAAACTTTTTATAGTGTATCTAGACAACTGAATTAGGTAGCACCTTGCAATTTCGCAAGAGTAACCCCCATATTAACGTACATAGTCAAGCTAAACATAGGCTGCATTGGAATTGTGGGCGTGGTACCTCCCATATAAAATAAAAAAATATTATCGTGTTCCTGGCGAACTTCAATAATTAAAGCCTTGAAGCTTTTCACGAATAACCGCTATGCTAATGCGTTTAGTCTATTAAAATACAAACTGAATTGGGGCACAGGGCGTAGTATCCCAGCAAAAAAACGTTCGGATGACAACAGTAGGCGTCGTACCTTGCATATAAAGTAAAACATTTTCGATGTGAGAATAGCATGGGATTTCAAGTTAATGATTGGCAATACTTTTCTTTCAAGTGTTTATTGTATTTCTTGTGCTATTTATAATTAAAGCAGAAAATTGTGAAACCTGCAGCAAAGTTTTTAAAAAAGCTTGAAATATATTTAAACCAGCCGGACGGCTTGTCCCCAAAACTAGAGCCAATTTATAAAATGGAACTAATAAGCTAAGAACTCGATCAATATTAGAATAATATTAAAGCACTGCATGAGCATATTAAACGAAGCTCATAAGACGCTAATTATAATATTTATTTTAATTTTGATGTCTTTTCATAGCACACAAGTAACGATGATAATAAATAAAATCGAAAACAAACGATCTTAACGAGCGATGAGTTTACAGAGTTTCCATAACTTTATAATAAGTATGAGAAAATATCGAACATAACAACAATGAGCTTGGGTGAGTTCAACTTTGAGTGAAACATGAACACATTTCGAGTGTATAAACAACAAAAACATAATTTTTTTTTTTAACAGAATTACTTACGTTCATTTTAAGGTCTTCATTTGTGAAGTAATGAAAAAAAAGAAACCAATAGTGCAAGACAAACGCACTAACCTTATTTAAAAGTTCTTTACAACTACTAAACAAAATAACACACTGAGTATTTCGAACTTGAGATGAGTAAACACGGCGCTCACTAGTAAAGAAAGTTCGTTTTACTCGGTCAGCTCATTGCATTTATGATACCAAAACAGTTTTGCTCACTAATACTATAGTACAAGTAGCCATGTGCTTAGTAAGCTAGTTTGTATTTGAGTATGACTACTTGCTCATGAGCTCATGGATAGCTTGCTTATGCAACTGTTTAATATGTATCATTATTGACTTACAAAACTCATGTTGCAGAATCAGTGTTGCCCCTTGTTATTAGTAAAATAATTACCTTATTTTTACCATAACGTAAAAATAAACTTACTTTTAAAAGGATTCTTACTACCAAGAATTATATGATTGAAATATTTTTTAAAAACAAAAGTAAAATACTGCTAAGCATTTGTTGTTATTACCGATCCTCAGACTATAAAAATTATAATTTTTAAAAAAATTCCATTTATGTTTTTATAACATTTTCTTTTAACGCTCCTGCAAATATCATACTTAATTCATTTAAGCTACGACAGTTCATTTATTTATGTAGCTGTATTAGTAACATAAGTCAGTAAATACAAATATATACATACTTAGATGCAAGTGTGACTGTATGTGTAACTTGTATATAAATTATTATGACTATTCTTGCAGCCGTTATTCATCTATGACAAACAACAGCAAAAATCTTTTTGCTACCTACTTTAACTAGCACAACAAAGTCAATACAAAACTAACAGCAACAACGACAACAACAAGTTGTAGCAGCAACAAATACAATAACAAAAACTACATTATAAACAATATTAAAAGTAGTAGTAGCAGCAGCAAAGACGACATCATCATCATCACTATCACTATCATCATCTAGATGGTCAGGAAGAGTAAAACGAAAATTTTAAGCCATCCTAGTTTTTACCCTTCACCACTGTATAGGTTTACTTGTTCCTCTCTACTCAGCATTTATACATACAGACAAATAGAGAGACAGACATACAGACAGAAACAGATGCATAAGAAAGGCTACAAACATTTATTGTCAACGTTAGAGGGTCTATTGCCAAAAGTCCGTCGTCAACAACGTCAAATGAATCTCATTTGCATTTAAATTAGTAACAAACATTTTCGGATAGAGCTGGGATGTTGTAGAGTGTACGAAGTGGAAGAGGTAAAAGATTTCAGTTATGCTTGGTCCACTCACTTGCAGTTAAAGTTAGAATTCGTAGCAGCATTGAAACATACATACATATCTACGTTTATAAGTTTATATGTTCATGGGGTTTGTTGTGAAATATAAACACAACAACAACATACATTATAAGTGACACATTGTGCGTCATGTGGCTTAAGATTCATACATACCAGCAGGCAGCATCTGCAAGACAAACTAGCAATCGAAGAAGTAAGAAATGATCATACAAAATTAGGCAAAAGGGTTGATGGAGTAACAAGAAGGTAGATGTAGCAAGCAGCAGACCAGTAGACACAGTAACAGTAAGCTGAAAAGACAGAATGTCGAACAGACGATAGAGTCACAGTAAGACAAAACTGCAACAAATGGACATGTTGTACATCAGCAACAGCAACAGCAACTGCTGCTTTCACAAAAATCTGTTGCTATGTTTTTTTTTCATCATACGAGTATGTGTTCGACTTTGAATGTTTCTTCTATCGTGTGTATGCAAGAAGATGCACACACATACCTCATTTCAAAAGTGTGGGCGTATGTGAGTGTCTGTGTTGCACATAAATACATATTGTTTGTAAATATGTATAAGTAGTTATTGTATATTTCCTTTAGTGCTAAAATGCATGCTAGTGAAAGGTTTTTCTCTGCCATCAACACTAACAACTACTGCATTTAACATAATGTTGTTGATATGAAGAAATGCTAGTGTTTTATTTAATAATGTTGTTATTGTCGTCGTCGCTGCCTTGTTGTGTTTTTGTGATGAAACTAAATGCATCTCAAGCACAGTTCTATGTATAAATATACAGGCAGCATACATACATATACATATATGTATTTTATTTTAGAAATTATTATATTTATTCATTTATATACATAAATATATGCTCATTCTTGTTTCGGGTAGTTTATATTTTTATAATTAAAATTTAATTTTGGGTAAGAAGACAAGATAAAGAACCTGAATTTCTAAAAATGTAGAAAAAAATCTTTGTTATAAGTCGATATTAGTATTAAGAAGTTATAGGTTAACTTTCACAGAGTTTAATAATGTATTGAGGGATGGAAAAATTGCACCATAAAATATATATAATTTTTTTTCATATTTTATTTATTGAATATTCAAATATATTTTTGAACTAACAATAACACAGTGCAACACGGAAAAAAATAATCATATACGGACACCACTACGTGCTAAAAGACCAAAAAAAAAGACCCCTGTCTCCCAGTTTTGCCCAAAGTTCTCCAGGTTTTTTTTTATGGGCCCTCAAAGATGTGGGGCCTCGATGTCGTTTTTGCAAAAAATTATCATTTACTCAAGCTCATATTTTTCAAACCGTTTAAAATTTTGATATACTCTCTGAGGCAAAGTTGTAGCTCTTGTCATAAAGAACAAAAATTGTTAACATATAAAAGCAAAAAACTTCATCTTCAAGGTCAAAATCGCAAAAAACTTTAAAAAATTAAATTTTTTTACCTTTTTTCCCCTGTTCAGGTCCATAGGTAGCAAACCGTTCAAAATTTAAGGAAACAATGAACTACAAAAATGAACCTAAGATCTCAATAAACAACTTTCTAGAACATATGAACTTTCTAGGAATGATTCTTAACACCGTGTAGGTAGCGCTTAGGTAGCCGCAAAAGTGAAAATTTTCCCGAAAATATGAGCTTGAGTAAATGATCATTTTTTGCAAAAATGACATCGAGGTCCCACATCTTTGAGGGCCCATAAAAAAAAACCTAGAGGACTTTGGGCAAAACTGGGAGACAGGGTTATTTTTTTTTTGGTCTTTTATGACGTAGTGGTGTTCGTATATGGTTATTTTGCCATGACTTAAAAAATTACACAGTATGTAATTACTCATATCTTAAGCCTAAAAAAAAAATAAATATACTTGTTATGTCCAGCCAGTGCTAGACAAAAAAGATGTATGTTTCACGGTTGCTTCTATCATTTGCGTGTCATTCCTCTGATGATCGGGTGAGAGAAGAAATATCCCTCCTTCTTAGACGAATGTAACCACGTTCATTTAGCATGTTGCGAGCCAGCGGATTTGGATGTGTTTCAAGCTGCTTCAAATACGTTACTGCATATTTCGCTATTTCTGCTTTCACTGATGGCACGTTTAGATTTTTGTGGATGTTCGAGTTTCTTATGTACCAGGGAGCAACTGTGATCATCCGTAGAATCTTATTTTGGCGCCTTTGGATTTTTTTATTTATATTGCTAGCAGAGGTAGTGCCCCATAATTAAATGCCATAGCACCAAATTGGTTTTAAAATTGACTTTTGTACAATAAAAGTTTGCAATCTAAAGCGAGAGTAGAATTTCTGCCGATAAGCCAGTTTAGTTGGACTGCTTTTAACTTTGATTCTATGTGGCGTTTCCAAGTAAGGCGCCGGTCAAGATGTATACCCAGAAAGCTGAGGTATCATTTGGTTATTTATGTGAATAGGAGGGCACGTTATTTAAATAGTAAAACTAAGTTGAAAATGTTGATCATTCGAGGTTTTCCAGACTAAATACAAAATACAGTTTCTTATTTAGAATGTTTTTTTAATAAATTATTTGAAATCAAATTGAATTTTGAAGTGCAAAGATAACCGTGCAGCACATGGAAGCTCCAAGGCTTTTCTGCCAAATATGCTTTCTATTCTCGATTTTTTTAATGAACAGGTATTAGTGGGATTTAATTACGGAAACAAGAAAATGGCACGCGTAAACGTCTTGTTGATAATACTATTATCACGTAATTTATGCAAAATTGAACTCTATTAGGAGGTCACTTTACGTAGCACTATTAGCAGGCACTGCTTGACTAGCTTTATTTTTTGAAGAAGTCTGTCTCTAGCTCTAAATTTTCAACAATTGGGCTTTATCGTTTAGTATAATTTTGAATATTGGAGTAAAAATTAATATTCATTATTCCCTCGTGTTAAATGACTCTTTTACTAATCCTGAACAGTCAGCTATTTAATTGTTTTATAGGGGTTTCCAACACTGCACACGCAGACAAACAACATGGTTATATTATGGTCATAGCAAACACCTTAAATGGTTACTAAATCCATAAATTACATCATGGTTAGTTTGAACTATATAATTTTTACGACACAACCAAAGTTTTTTTAGTATGCCAAAATTGTATTGTATCTATAACCATAATATGTTATTAGTAAACAAAAATATGATAAGTTTGCTCGTATACAACCACAAACAAATAATGTTTGGTATTTTAAGTTTTATTTTCAACTAATAAACTTTTATTTAAAATTTTGTCTCTATTTAATTCATTAAAATAAAATTTATTTATAATATGATCATATTATTTTACAATGTTGTTTTTAAGTTATACCATAATATGGTTCTAACATAAAAATATTATATAACCATATATTTTAATCATAATATGTTGCTCTTAGATTATGGTTACATCAACCATGCTTTTTCTTTACGTGTAAATATCGTTAGAATTATCATTCAATTTATACTAAAATAACTCTATAAGCAGGTTACTATACCAAGCACTAGTTATATTAGTTACTATTTAACTAGCATCATGATTGAAGAAGTATGGTTCAACGTTGACTGTAGCCCCAAAATTTACACCTAAGGGGGTTCATGGTATAATATTTTTCCGGAAATATTTGCCATTATTTCATTATCTTTTAAATATTGTTTAAAAAATTCAAAATTCATTATTCCCCCGTGTTAAGTATCTCTTTCGCTAACCTTAAACAGTCAGCTATTTAATGGTTTTATTGGGGAGAACAAACAAAAAACATTGTTATAGGTTGGTCACAGGAAGAATCTTATGATCTCATTAAAGATATATGGTTGCTATGAACAACTTATAATTGTTTTAATCATTACTATGGTCACAAAAAACAATTTTTTGTTACTATTTAATCATTAAATGCTTACTACATAAAAAAAATAGAAACATGGTTTGAACTATATCATTTTTAAACCACAACCAAAGTTTACTAATAAAACTTTGGTTGTGGTTTGAAAATAGTATTACATTTAAAACCATAATATGTTATTTGTAAACAGAAATATGATAAGTTTCCTCTTTTGCAACCAAAGGAGCTTCGAGTTTCGCTTTGTTGAGATGATGTGTTTAGTTTTTCTGAAATTATTAGAATATAACTTTACGGGTTTTTCTTTCAAAAAATTTTGATTTATAAATTGAGTCATTTCTGATATCAAATACATAAAAAAAAAATAAAGTAATAAATAGTACTAACTTTGATTATATATAAGAAATGCTTTTATAGACAAATCAGGTATGTATGTTTTTTTTTTAAATATATCACTATGTTTGATTAATTTTGTTCATAATTAAATTTTATATGTTACAATATTATTTTTAAGTTTGACAATAATATGGTTTGCCCTATTATTGTCATTTATGGTTACTTTAAACACATTAAAGAAGTCTGCTTCTGGTCTGGTCTGCTTCAATATCCCCCTTACATCAATATATATAGTTTAAGAGACGTTAAACAGTTTCAAATTATAAAACTGATATCGTTCTAATTTTTATTATGAAATTACATATTTATCCCGGTATTTCCCAGAATATTTTTTGACTTAGATTTTGTTGAAAATACATACGCTTATAAATTTCGACCTTCTAAGCACGAAAATGAACTCAATTTTTCAATACATTTCTACAATTTTCCGGAAAATGCGAAAAACTAAGGTTACCATATGGTAACCGTGGGTCGCCTAGGGTACAAGTTTTTTACAAAAGAAAAAAATCTTTTTGGACTTAAAAATATCACAAAACTTGTAATATTTGCAGTAGTGTCACATATACATATTTGTTGTATTCCGTGATCGGTGTCATTGATTTCATATTTTTATCAAGGCTGTTAGCTAATATAGATACAACATTGTTATCTTTTGATTTCACCAAACGAATACCAGTGCTTCTCATCGAAATTGAATCCGACTAAGCTCTTTGCAATACGATTTTCGCGGATTGTCTCGGTAGCTTTATTTGAGATAAGCCAACAATGGATAACAAGTTATAAAAGTAAAACGAAAATGGCAGCGAGTTCAATGTATTAGGTAAATCATCAATCGTACTGAACAATGGAGCAACGCATTTTCCAAACTTCGCTTTTTACTCAACATTCGAACGAGGACTTTTTCCCTGGTAGATTTCGCAGTGCGCCTAATACCCTGATGGAGTGCAAAGAGATAATGCTTTCCGCGAAAGAAAGATTTTGTTCTGGATGAAAATGTTCAGTCATTTTTGTGAACGCAATTTTCACATTTTTTTGCAAGGATAAGTCTCTAAAGGTGGTTTTTTTCAATTATCAACAAAATATAAATAAATATAGTAGAAAAATATCCAAAAAGCCAGAGAAAAACCAATAAAATGCAAACAAAAAACCTCTACCCTAGGCGACCCACGATTACCATATGGTTACGCCATAAGTAAATTTTGAAAAAATGAAACAAAAAACATTTTTTCTACAAAAACAATTTCGCATTTTATAGTTTGATTCATTAGCTATCAATTGAAGTAATTATTATTAAATGGGTTGAATAGGTGTTAATAAACACGTGTGCTTACTGACGTGTCATATCTAAAAATGAGACTTACGACCTTTTTTTTTTAACTTAATTTAAAACGCCAAAGCTTCGCTAATTTAACTCAGAATGACAGAAATTTTATTTTCTCTTTTGAAGCTTCAATTATTTTGCACTAAATAGCTTTATTCTCTTGAAGTTTTGTTTTATCGTTTTGGTGTAATTGTTGTAAATGTAACGGCATATTTTACATTACCATATGGTACCAGTGGGTTATTTCGGGTTAAGAGTCGTTTTGGCGGTCATTTTGTAAAAATCATATGATCACTATGTAACCTTGTTTTTTTAAGGCTTTATGATGGATGTCTTAGTATTTTTGCAAAAATTGCTCTAATATGGAACAAAGTTCTTTAATTTAATACTCTAGATATACATTTAATAAGAGAAATAAACTTTTTTTATGTATTTCTATTTTTAATCACTTCGAGGTAAGCATCAACAAATAGAAATCAATCAAATCCTCCAACACACTATATTTAATAGGAAAAAAAGTATTATAGCTACTAAAAAATATTATATGAAAAAATACTCTTTACATTTGGAAAACATTAACTTCTTGAGCTCGATTCACAACATTCTAAAACCTTTTTGTTACCTAAAACTTCCTTATACTCCTTCTTGCTTAAAAATATTAACAGAATCATAAACAAATTTTCACTTTATAATTCAATGACCCTCTTTGCTGTTGCTTTATTGTTTAACTACAAAATACTAATACTAATACTAACACCAACACCAGCATTTTTATTATTGACAAATGTTATGCAGCATACAAATAAAGGCTTCTTTTTATTCTCTTAAGACAAAGACAAATAAGCTGAATGCATTTAAATATAATGGGTGATTTTTTTGAGGTTAGGATTTTCATGCATTAGTATTTGACAGATCACGTGAGATTTCAGACATGGTGCCAAAGAGAAAGATGCTCAGTATGCTTTGACATTTCATCATGAATAGACTTACTAACGAGCAACGCTTGCAAATCATTGAATTTTATTACCAAAATCAGTGTTCGGTTCGAAATGTTCAAATGTGACAAATTTTGTTCAGCGATGAGGCTCATTTCTGGTTGAATGGCTACGTAAATAAGCAAAATTGCCGCATTTGGAGTGAAGAGCAACCAGAAGCCGTTCAAGAACTGCCCATGCATCCCGAAAAATGCACTGTTTAGTGTGGTTTGTACGCTGGTGGAATCATTGGACCGTATTTTTTCAAAGATGCTGTTGGACGCAACGTTACGGTGAATGGCGATCGCTATCGTTCGATGCTAACAAACTTTTTGTTGCCAAAAATGGAACAACTGAACTTGGTTGACATGTGGTTTCAACAAGATGGCGCTACATGCCACACAGCTCGCGATTCTATGGCCATTTTGAGGGAAAACTTCGGAGAACAATTCATCTCAAGAAATGGACCGGTAAGTTGGCCACCAAGATCATGCGATTTGACGCCTTTAGACTATTTTTTGTGGGGCTACGTCAAGTCTAAAGTCTACAGAAATAAGCCAGCAACTATTCCAGCTTTGGAAGACAACATTTCCGAAGAAATTCGGGCTATTCCGGCCGAAATGCTTGAAAAAGTTGCCCAAAATTGGACTTTCCGAATGGACCACCTAAGACGCAGCCGCGGTCAACATTTAAATGAAATTATCTTCAAAAAGTAAATGTCATGGACCAATCTAACGTTTAAAATAAAGAACCGATGAGATTTTGCAAATTTTATGCGTTTTTTTAAAAAAAAAGTTCTCAAGCTCTTAAAAAATCACTCGTTACAAAGAAAAATTATATTTTAACTTTATTTTGCAAGGAAGACATCGATATATTTGCACATGTATTAGCCTACAGGATGTCTTTCGGGCCTATTTGTATATAATACCAAATACAACAAAACTAATGCTTAATATTCAAAATTTCTTAATATTGCCTCTTTGCATCGATACACAAATATTCTCATCTTTAACAACATTTGCATAAATAGTAATACAAACATCTTATAAAATATTATATAAATTTACTAATACATGTACAATTGTCCATTAAAATTTATGTGCATAACTGCATTTTATATGTTTGTTGAGAAGAACATACGAGTACATACAAAGGTGTTTTGTACCCAATTGACAATTTCTTATAAGAATAATAATGTTCTCTAGAGGAAAAGTAAGCGCTAACAGATGGCTTGTTACATGACTTACCACACGACTAGTTTTTAGCTAATAGGGACCGGTTCGAGTTCTAACACTTTCTATTAAAGGGAAATGATACTTTAGAAGAAGAAAATAAACTAAACTCAATTTCTTTTGCTATATTATGGATTTATTAGAAATAACAAATGTTCCCATTATTATTTGATGTGACTTCGCTGCTGGCTTCGCAGTAGCTTATACTCGTAATCAAATTTAAAGGATTAGTTGAAAGATTCTAGTTGGATCTCAAGAATGGCTTAGTGTAAATTATTTCAGGATAATTCCCATAGCATCGGTCTTTAAGACACGCCACTAGAAAAAGTCTAAGGTCGTCAAATCGCATGGAATAATCGATGTCGCCAAGACGGCTGATAACACGCTAACCGAATATTTTGAACAAAAGTTCGATTGTTTAATGAACTGTGTGTCATAATGGGTCATCTTGCTGAAATCAAAAATGTTCCAAGTTCCTATCTTTAATTTCAGTCCATAAAAAGTCCGCAAGTATGATTCTGGGCCAATTTTGTGTGATGACATAGGCGAAAAGTCAAAAATGAGTCTCGTCAGAGAAGCTGATTTGTCGTCCAAGTTCTATATCCTCAGTGTGGAAATAAGTTTGCAATATTCCCCAAAGTTGTTCAAGCATAAAGATACTTATTTCGGTCCTTAAATATCACACTGTGTATTTTTTAAGTCATGGCAAAATAACCATATACGGACACCACTACGTGATAAAAGACCAAAAAAAAAGACCCCTGTCTCCCAGTTTTGCCCAAAGTCCTTCAGGTTTTTTTTATGGGCCCTCAAAGATGTGGGGCCTCGATGTCATTTTTGCAAAAAAATGATCATTTACTCAAGCTCATATTTTGCAAACCGTTGGAAATTTTGATATACACTCTGAGGCGATTTTGACCTTGAAGATGAAGTTTTTTTGATTTTATATGTTAACAATTTTTCTTCTTTATGATAAGAGCTACAACTTTGCCTCAGAGAGTATATCAAAATTTCAAACGGTTTGCAAAATATGAGCTTGAGTAAATGATCATTTTTTTGCAAAAATGACATCGAGGCCCCACATCTTTGAGGGCCCATAAAAAAAAAACCTGGAGGACTTTGGGCAAAACTGGAAGACAGGGGTCTTTTTTTTGGTCTTTTATCACGTAGTGGTGTCCGTATATGGTTAGTTTTTTTCCGTGTTGCACTGTGTATATAACGATGACTGATATCTAACATGATAAAATCGATTAGTGTTAAGCCAACATTTGGCCTAAAGAAGTAGTTGTATCACTAGTCACAATACATAGCTTCTCGTGCAACTTTTTATTTTATAAGCCATGAGTTCTTTTAACTTTCGGTGAGAAATGAAATTTTACAAAATAGATTTCTCAAAACAAAAAATTTATTTAAACCAACACAATTTAAATTAAAGATATTATTAGACCTTTTAAGGCATTTTCTGAATTTATGAAGTTTGTTAATTCTCTCTTGCTACTAGTAACAGAGAATTAAATTTAATTATTTTGATTAAAAAATTTTTTCTATCAAAAAAATATTCGCTTAATCGCATCACACATTACAAGAAAATAGATTTTAAGATTGTGTAAATTTATTAAAATAAATAGTTCGAAAAACATATTCGAAAATTCAATTATTCGATTAAATTTTTTGAATAATTTTTTTAAATTAAAAAAAAAAAATATTTAAATTAAAAAATTTTTTCCTAAAAAAATATTCGATTAATCGCATCACACATCTGAATAAAATAGATTTAATAATTGTAATCTTAAGTAAAATCATATGATATTTATTAAAATAAATAGTTGAAAAACATTGTTCGAAAATTCAATTATTCGATTAAATTGTTTGATTAATTTTTTATGTTAAAAAACTTTACTTTAAATAAAACTTTTTTTAAATAAAAAAAAAAATATATAAAAAATGTTCGATTAATCGCATCACACAGCTCAATAAAATAGATTTAAATATTGTTATATTTATTAAAATAATTAGCTCAAAAACCTTATTCAAAAAATTTTTTATTCGATTAAATTTGTTGAAAAATTTCTTATGTTAAAAAAAATTTATATTATTTTTATATTTGATTATTCGCATCACACATCTTAATAAAATAGATTTAAAAATTGTTATATTTATTAAAATAAAAGTTCAAAAATATTATTCGAAAATTTCTTTATTCGATTAAATTTGTTGAAAAATTTCTTATGTTAAAAAAAATTTATATTATTTTTATATTCGATTAATCACATCACACATCTTAATGAAATAAATTTAAAGATTGTGATATTTATTAAAATTAACAGTTCAAAAGCATTATTCGAAAACTCAATTATTCGACTAAATTTTTTGAATATTTTCTAATGTTAAAAAAAATTCAATAAAATAGATTTAAAAATTGTGATATTTATTAAAATAAATAGTTCAAAAACATTATTCGAAAATTGCTTTATTCGATTAAATTTGTTGAAAAATTTCTTGTTAAAAAATTTTATATTACTTTTATATTCGATTAATCGCATCATACATCTCAATGAAATAAATTTAAAAATTGTGATATTTATTAAAATTAACAGTTCAAAAACATTGATTTATTTATTAAAATAAATAGTTCAAAAACATTATATTAAATTTTAATTAATTTAATTTCTTATAAAAAATATTCGGTTAATCGCATCACACAACTCAATAAAATAGATATAAAAATTGTGATATTTATTAAAATAAATAGTTCAAAAAAAAATTATTCGAAAAATTCTTTATTCGATTAAATTTGTTGGAAAAATTTCTTATGTTTAAAAAAAATTTATATTATTTTTATATTCGATTAATCGCATCACACATCTCAATAAAATAAATTTTATTTTAAATAAAAATTTTTATCTCATCTTAATAAAATAGATTTAAATATTCTGATATTTAATAAAATAAATACTTCAAAAACATTATTCGAAAATTCAATTATTCGACTAAATTTTCTGAATAATTTTTTATGTTAAAAAAAATTTTATTTTAAATAAAAAATTTTTTCCATAATCGCATCACACATTTCAATAAAATAGATTTAAATATTGCGATAACCATTGAAATATCATTCTAAAATTCAATTATTCGATTTAAATTTTCAAATAATTTTTTATTTTAAAAAAATTTTATTTAAAAAAAATCTGTTTTTATTAACAATATTCGATTAATCGCAATTCAATACCTTATATAGAGAAAATTTTCAAAATGAAATTTTTAGTTCGTTTTTATGAGTGATGAGCTGTAAGTAGGAAATGTATTAATTATAAAGTTCTTAAATTTTAAATTATTTTATTTTTTTACTTTATTTATTTGGAGTTAATTCGTCTTAAATTATATCTGTCATCTGTTCCTTAAATGCTTGCATTTATTAGACCTTTAGTTGCACAATTATTGTGTTTTCTCCATTCTATCAAACAAAAGATGTTCGAAAATTTTTAGATCAACATCGTTCCTTCTAGCATTTGTATTTATTTAGGCATGGCCAACTTACAATATGGGATGCATCTGAAAATTATTTAATCTATAACTGAGTGGTGGGTTATCACATGTTTATATTTGTGAGAATGTGTTAGATATTTAAAATGCATACTTATGCAAGTGTACCTGCATATTAGAACATAAATATATGTTTATGTTAAGAAGGAGACTTTTCTCCTTAATAAAATTTTTAATTAGAAATTATATACAAAAGTAATGTATATTTATTTACTTGTACTATATGCATATATTGGAAATACATACATATACAGAAAATAATACACATAATACAAATGCAATTGTTTAAATATAAAATTTTGTTTATGTATAGGTTTGTTTAGAAAGAAAAAATTATACCTCAACAGATTTAAGACATAAAAGCAGCAGAATATTTAATACTAAGTGGAAATAGTTTGCATAATTTATATTTTTATTAAAAATCTATAAAAATATATTTATTCCCATTGATACTAAAAATTTGTTGCTCACCGGAACAAGAATTATCTTAACTTAAGAGCAAATTTATTTTTAATATTTTATTAATTGTGACTTCAATATATTTCAATTAACAATAAGTTCTTACATCTTAAGTCTCAATAGAAGTGGCAGATACAAATATAATCAAATATAATCATTTGGGGAGGGTCACCTCTTTGATGAAGTAATATACCTCCTTCTTAGTCGATTCATTTAGGTTATAACTGGCCAGCTTTTTAAATACGTTACTGCATGTATCGCAATTTAAGATTTAATTAATCGCACGTTCAGATCTTGGTGAATCTTGCAATTTTTTATATAAAAAAACGACTATTGTCATTCGTAGAATCTTACTTTTCGCCTTTAATTTGTTTCTAAAATTTAAAAGAAAATATGACTAAGTGGAAGCAAGAACTTTAAATGGACCCTGAATCATAAATCTATCCATATAAAAAAATAGTAACTCAATTCCGACTGTCTGTTTGTATGTCTATCCGCTTTTCATTTGTGCTCGCATCACGTAAAAACTACTTAATGGATTTTAACAAAATATTGTGACGAGGTACCTTGGCATCCTGATTCCAATATAGAATACTTTTTTTTCGTAAAAATATCTCATTTCCAAGAGAAAGTGGAAAAAAGCAGTAAAAAAACGCAATTTCCGGTTTAAAACTGGGATATTATAAACACTATTGCATAACATAAGGCGCCAATTGAATAAAATTTGTCTTTGATTTGTATTTTTTCTTCTGGGAATTATATTGTTATTTAAATATTTAAATACCTTATTCAGAGCTTTAAAATAATCTTTAGAATTTTTTTTTAAATTTTAAAATTTACTCCAGGGTTGGGTAACTTTATATAAAGTAAATACAAAAACCATAACTGAAGCACTATAAAAGCAAGAGTCTTAAAATTGATGTGGAACGCTTTCATATCAAAATCGAGCAAACTATTGTCAGGACGCCCACGACGTGGCGGGCACAGCTAGTTCTTAAATAAACTGTAAATTGTTTGATTACTTTTGTTCTTCATTGTTCCCTTTTTGAAGCTCTTTCTAATTTCTGGTACCCCACTCGAAATTTACGAATACCTTACATTTTCACTAAGTCTCGTAATTTCTGGTACCCGACTCGAAATTTGTCCTTTCTGGTATCCCACTCGAAATTTGCGAATACCTTACTTTTTCATTGAGTCTCGTGTATCAGACTTGCTACTGATACAAGTCGACATTCTTCCTCACCACAAAGTCGATGTTAATTCCTAACATTTGCTTAAGGCCAAGGTCTCCACATCATCTCAATTTAATATGTTACACTATTTCCAGGCATTGTCTGGAAGTATCGTCTTACCTCGATTTTTATATTGGCCTGATAATACTTGACAGTCCCTGGTTGCCTGTCACTTAAGTAGTTAACCATTTGTAGACACCCAGATTATATCCAAACTCTTTCTTGAAATTTCTGCCAACTTCTAGTGAAAAATTCCAGAGTTTTTGGTGGGAATCGAACCCACAGCCCCTACCTACTAGCCCACGCAGGCATCCTTTGTAGTAATAACGTGAATTGGTTTCTTTTTATCGACAATAAGTTACACCTTATGTTTTATTATCATGTTTTTACATGTCATGACGTGAGTATTTTTAGAACAATTGTCACAAATTCACCACAGGGACGCCATAAACAGCATTAAATTTCAACAAAGTAAATTTACATAACCAGCTTAGATATAACTAAAGAAAAATCTGTTTAACTTTTTGAATCTAAACCTCTTTATTATTAATGTAAACAGTAATTAAAGCAGACATTATATCCGTTCAGATAAAAACCACTTCCAACGAGAGCCTGAAAAGTGGAACATTAAAATAACTAGCGCAACACCGGCCTTATAAATTTCACACTTAAAACAGTAAAATCGAAAAACAAAAAATAACATAATTTGAATTATTTAAAATGATAAAACAACAATCACCAATCACAAATAAAATTTACTTAATCATTTCAAGACCCACAAAGAGAAAAATAAAAAAAAAGAAACGAATTACAAAAATCTTAAATAAAATACAGATTTTGTTTTGAAATAAATAAAAAGTTTTATGTTAAACAAATTAAAATATACAAACAAACAAACAAGAAGCAGCGACTTAAATGAATAATTGTTTTTGAATAATTGAAATTGTAATTTTTGGGTTGTAAATGAAATTTTTATTCAAGATAAATTGCTTAATTTTTAAATGCTTAAAAAAGGCGTTTTGCAATAAGTGTCTCTTTATTTTATTTTATTTTGAAATGCCTTTTCCTTTTTTATATATTTAACAAAATTTATACACATTCATTAATTATGTTTTGTAGTTTTATAGCCATTATAACTGCAGGGCATTTGAATCGATGTAAAAATAATTGAATTTACGAAAAGTGTTTTTAATTCTGTAAATTAAACTTCATATAAAATTAATTTATTTCCGTTACATTAACTTACCCTTGCAATATATTTAACGCTGAGTATATTGTAAATACGCAAAATTCATATTATTCCACATCAAAAAAAAGAATATTTATGTGGAGTTGGTTTGTTGTTGTTTCTTTTTCCTGTTTATCCCATTAACGCATACACGCAACATGTTGCTGGTAGAGCGTATTGCCTGCCTGTGTTTGTGTGTTTGGCAACATTTACTTAACCATTTCGTATAAATAAATAATGTTGACTTCATTAAAAACTCATTTTTGTCAGGAAATTAAAAATTGTTTCGTATTTATTATTATTATTATTATTTGAATTGTGAAGCTGGATTTTGTATTTACCACTGCCTACTCTCTGCGCAATATGAAGTTATAATTACATATCAGTAAAAAAGTAAGTAAATAAGGAAGACTCACAATATTAAATTTATAATTTATTTATCTGGTTTAATGGTTTATTTTTCATAATTAATAAGAATTATTACTGAGGTGGAAAGATTAATAAGTCTGTGCAAATTTGGGTTTTGGTTATTTTAAAGGCCCAACTATAATATGCATAAGCTGACTCAAGCTAATGTCAAAAAATTAACGAAAAGTCTGCCAAATGCTTAAGCAACTTATTGAAGACTTTTAGGTGGCTACAATGTACTTACATATATGAATCTAGAAAATATTATGACACAGTTGCTCATTTGTTTCATTCCTACTTTTGAAAAATAATAATTTTTTTCCGAATAAATTAAATTTGTTAACGAAAAGGTGTTAAATAAACATATTTTATATAACTAATACCATTCATATACAAATTAATAATTACTTTTAATAGATTTAAGTAAATTTCGAAAAAAAAATTTAACATTTTTTGCTGTTTGTGTAATTTTGGCCAAAGTACTAAAAAATACAGCGGTGTGCATCACTCAACTCATAAACAATAAAATGCTTTTTTTTAATTACGATTATTATACAACGCCTCCCTTTTTCTTATAGAAACTTCTATTTTTAAACATTTTATATTAAATTTAGATATAATTTGTTCATTTTCGTTCTCCATTGCAATTTTTTATGAATGTACATTCATATATAAAATAGAAATCACAAACAGCTGTTTCCGTACGAAATGTGCGATCGGTTTCGGACTTTGCTTAAGCAAATGACATTTGACAAAACTTAACGAAAAGTTCTGTTAAGTACATTATAGTTTGCCATATATGATTTATATGTAATTGCACAGTTGCTTAAGTTGGCCTAAGCTAGTTTATTTATATTATAGTTGGGCCTTAAGGCTCTGCCATTTATAGTTTCTTTAAAGTGATTATTATACAATTTGTTATTTGATTAAATTATATGGTTATAGTCGAACCATAATATTATTAGATATTAGGATACCAGTGTAAATTAGTAGCTAGTGCAGTAGTCCTTAGTAAGAATCGATACCCAGATTAAAAGAGGGTTGTGGGTTAGATTTCCATGAAAGACTCTGGAGTTTCACTTTAACTAATAAGCGTCTTCGTTATTATGCTCGATAAATAAAGTTCAAATAAAATTTTTCATTGTATTACAATATTTAATAAAAAAAAAAATAACCATAACTATGTTGAAGTAAGGGGTGATCCATTGCGAGGTTCCCTTCTATTTTAAAGAAAAAAAAAAAAAACACAGAAATTTAAAATTCAATGGAGAATGTTTATTGTCATTTAAAAGAACATTCTTTGGCATTTATTTTTTGAAGATAACGTCTATCAAATGTTGGCGGTTGCTACGCAGATGGTCCATCCATTGAGGCCAATTTTCGATGACACGTTCGAGCATTTCGACTGGTAACTGGCGAATGATACGCGTGATGTTTTCCTCCAAGGCCTGATTCGGGGGTTATCCGCATAAACTTTAGACTTTACATATCTCCACAGGAAAAACGGTCAAACGGTATGATATTACACGATCTTGGTTCCCAATCGACCGGACCAAAACGTGAAATTATGTGCTCACCGAAATATTCTCTCAATAAATCCATTGATTGATGTGATGTGTGGGAAGACGGCGCCGTCTTGCTGAAACCAAATGTCGCCGAGATCACCAGCTTCAATTTCAGGCATCAAATAGTAGGTTATCATGGCACGATAACGGTCGCCATTGACGGTTACGTTCGCACCGGCATCATTTTTAAAGAAATATGGACCGATGATTCCACCGGCCCACAAACCACACCAAACCGTTGTTTTTTCTGGATGAAGTGGCAGCTCTTGAATCTGTTTAGGTTGCTCTTCGTCCTAAATGCGGCAATTCTGTTTGTTTGCATACCCATTGAGCCAGAAATGGGCCTCATCGATAAACAAAATTTGCCTCGAAAACGTCAAATCTTCTTGGAATTTTTCAGGAGTCCATGGAGCGAAGCGATTCAAGCGTAAGTCTTTCCATTATGAAATGCCAAACAATACTAAACAAAACTGACATGACAGCAAGACGCGACTCATACGTGATCTGTCAAAAAAAAGGCTATTGGAAAAAAGTACCTGTAAATTATTAAAATTTATTTTAATAAAATATGACCATAATGTATAAAAAATTTATTATCATACAAATGAATTCTTAAATGGGTTTAACGATGTGTATATATACATATATACTCTCTAACTATTTAACAGGTTTGAAGTAATATTTTTTTTTAAATTAATAATTTAATTTAAAAGTTTTATTTTAGACTCTAGCAGAACGTAATTTAATTTCTGGATCGCCCCATAATTATTCTAAATTCTTCGTATATTTATATTTTGATAAGTGTTTAGTTGCAAACATCATCGAGTTAATCAACGAAATTATTGATACTACAATACGAGAAATTTTATTCGAAGCAACTATCGTCAGTTGTTTGGAAGAAAGTCTACCACTATACATAAAGCTTTCGTCTTTTAAATTTCTTTTATTTGTTCGCATTTCAAACCAACTGTTGTGAATTTGTTTTACCACCACATTACAGCTATCTTCCGGACCAGACATCAACACTGCCTTAATCTCCCCGGATTAAGACATACGACGCAATTAAAGTAACCAAAATCACTTTAAAATTCTTATATTTCCAAGTGAAAATAACCAAAAGAATGCTCACTGGTTTCCTTATGAGCCACTGCAAGTTGATAAAACTCCTAAAAAGGCTGAGAGCATTGATAGCAACAGCCGATTACGATGAATCAACTCCAAGGCATCTTTTGAAGGATTGTAATGCTTTATGTCACCATTAAGAGAATCAGTTGGGAACGCACCTACTGGAAAATAGGGATCTGGCAATACTAGAACCAGCCACAATATTGAAAGTTCTCAGGAGAACTGTGTCTAGATAAGGTGCTTTAGCACCTGACAGGGGATACAATAGATCCTATTGGTCACATACTACTTCTTTGATGAGGAACAATGTCGACATAAATCAGTCACTAGTCTGAAATCACTAGAGTCTTGAGTAAAAGACTACTGAAAGTAAGGTATTCGTAAATTTCCGGTCAGATACCAAAAATTATTAAGGAACGAAATGGGTTGAAATGGTTCCCTTTTCGACCAATTGCGTTATTCAATGAAGTGTTTGGTCTGCTTCGATATCCCCCTGCAAAATAATAAACAAAATAATAATTATTACTTTTAATACAAAGTGATAATTATGGTTTGCTAATTTATATATTAAGTAGCTGTGCCCGTCACTTCGTGAGCGTCCTTGCAATATTTTGTTCGATTTCGCGTTTTTCACTGCTGTTTCTCCACTTTCTCTTCGAAATGAGATATTTTTTTGGGAAAATAAAGTATCCTAAATTGGAATCAGGATACTAAGGTACCCGCTCATAAAATTTTGTTAAAATTCACCCAGTAGTTTTTACGTGATGCGAACACAAATGAGGACAGACGGAAATGATTTGATGTGAATATAAAATGATATGAATGTGAATGCCAAGTAGTTCCACAATAAACACACATAACAACTACCCGCTCATATTGGATGACTTTGCCACATATGCTGTAATTACAAATATACAATTATAATGTTTCCTGGCGTTTGATTACGATTAATTATAAAATACATTTTATGACCATCTATATCTACAATAAGCCTCTTCCATATTTTCATGTTTACATATTCTTAAGAAAATATTAATTAACTTCTATAACATATATTTCGCTAATTAAAGCATAATAATAATAACGATTGCAAACAAAAACAGACAACACACCTTAATTATAGCCGACACTAAAAATGTTAATAATACAAACATTGTAGCTAAATTGTCTTTTGGCACAAATTCTTGCACATTGTTGAATTATAAATTAAAAACTAAATAAAACTCATTTACAACCACTATTGCTTTGCTGCTGTTGAAATTAACTCTTAATAAGACCCTAAACTTACCTCTTTTTGTATTTTAATAATTATATTATGCATTTATAGGGTTTTGCTGCTGCCACTAGCCGTCTGCTGCATGTGATTAAGGTCCCCGTCCCCATGCTCTTGTTGTAAACAGTTTTCATTTTACAATGAATTTTTTATATTTTATTTACTTTTCAAAATAACATTGTTGTTGAGTGTAAAAGTAGCAGGGAGCTTTTTGTTTCTTACTACTTGCAATGTTTTGGAAGATATATATTTATAATTTATAATAATAGTGCTTAGCACATTTAGTTGTATTAAATTATTGTTTTTTTTTTTAAACAATATAAAAAAACATGCAACAAACTGTGGTAACACCTAAACCAATATTGCATTTGAAAATTTATTTATCTGTGTAATACTTGCTAATGGAGTTAATAAATTCTATAAACTCCTGGTATTTATTTAATAATTCTATAATCTATCAACATCAATAATTTTGAATGACTGTTGTTTTAAAATATATATATGGGTAATTCCATGTCAAATCAACCAAAAAAAAAAATTGTTTTCAAATTTACCACTTCCGATTTTATTGAAACTTTTGTTGTTTATATTCTTTTACTTTCTGAAGCCAAATATAATTTTTAAAAATTCTATCTCTTACGGCTTTTTTAGCTATACAGCTATAAAAATAGAAAAATATCGCTTTTTTTCATACATCTTTTCTCAACCAGTATGGAACGAACAAAATGCATCCAGATTTGCGTAATCTATGTAGATGAAGATGATGGTTTGGGTTTTAAACTGGAACCTTGATAATATAATTGTTTTGAAGCAGAAACAAATATATCAAATTTATCTACATATTATCTACATATGGGTAATTCCACGTCAAATCAACAAGGCACTCAAAATGACTACTTCAGATTTTATTGAAACTTTTGTTATTTATATTCCTAGACTATCTGAATCCAAATATAATTTTAAAGATATTCTATATCTTACGGTTTATTAGCTATACAGCTATCAAAATAGGAAAATATCGCTTTTTTCATATAAGCCCGAGGATTAAATATATTCTAATTACAGTTCTGTAAGCCCTAGGAAGTTGAGTAATAGCTCATTTTAAAGGGGATTTCGTACGCTTTAATTTGACAAGAATTATGAAAAAAAACTAGATTTTAATAAATTTGTTTCTTATATTTAAAAAAAAGTTTTATAAAAATCTTTGAGATAGTGTCTTCTAATTTTTTTTAAATTCATAAATGTTTTTTAATGTGGCTTAGTGAGTACACCATAACAATTCATCAAAGTGGGACCATGGTGGGATCAGAAATTATATTTTTAAATAAAAATTAGAAGACACTATCTCAAAGATTTTTATAAAACTTTTTTTTAAATATAAGAAAAAATTTTTTTAAAAATTAGTTTTTTTCATGATTGATATCAAATTAAAGCGTATGAAATCCCCTTTAAAATGAGCTATTACTCAACTTCCTAGGGCTTACAGAACTGGAATTAGAATATATTTAATCCTCGAGCTTATATGAAAAAAAGCGATATTTTCCTATTTTGATAGCTGTATACCTAAAAAAAACCGTAAGAGATAGAATATTTTTAAAATTATATTTGGCTTCAGAAAGTCAAAGATTATAAAAAACAAAAGTTTCAATAAAATCTGAAGTAGATTTTTGAGTGCCTTGTTGATTTGACGTGGAATTACCCATATGTAGATAAGATCATATGATATATTTGTTTCTGCTTCAAAACAATTATATTATCAAGGTTCCAGTTTAAAACCCAAACCATCATCTTCATCTTCGTAGATTACGCAAATCTGGATGCATTTTGTTCATTCCACACTAGTTGAGAAAAGATGTTACAGGACATATTCACGTTTAAGCGAAAATAATTATATATTGAACAAATACGAATCCTTACCCAGAACTCATGATGTCTTAAAGCTTTCTTAAATTATTTCATGGCACGACATGTAGAAAAACCTATTCCCCAAGTTTTCTTCTAGGGGACTGGGGTTAGAAAAAGGTCACTCTCGGAGCCCGGCCATCTGCTAACACACTGGTACTACGGTAACTAGTTTTTTTCCGATGATCAGAAGACATTTTTTTTTTTTTTGAAACAACACAACCTGTGAAGCTTTTTGCTTGTCTGCAGAAAACACCCAGAGTCTTTGGCAGGATTGAACCCGCAACCCCCAGACTGATAGACTAGCGCGCCTGACCGGTAAAAACCTCATTGGGAGGAGTCTGATAGGTGTAGTTTAAAAAATACAGGGATAGGCGCTATGTGCCCAGCATGCTGTTGTGTAAGAACTGATAACACCAAAGGTTCCTTTAAAGTTAAGCTAGTGTGAGGTAAAAATATGACACCTGTTAAGCATCACAGATTTTTATTTACTTCATATCAGAAGTGACGATATTTTAAGAATTTTGAGAAAACATTAATTCATAATCGTACCGAATGTTTTCTTTAAATAAAAATCCTTGCCGTATAATACCAATCTAATTTCCTATTTATATCATAGTAATTGATATTTCGTCGCTTTATTTGACATTCTAAATAATTTGCCATTAAAAACTGTCGAAGTAAGTTGTGTTTTTTGCTCCACAACTCATTTAAACTTTAAAGCACAAAATAGGGTTTAGGCCTGGCTCTGATATCCTCACTAAATTCAGTAGGTTTGTGTTAAAGAACAAAATTTAATATTATTTTCTAATCGAAAGAAACATATTTATGTGACCAAATAAAAGGTAAAATAATACATTTTAACTGCTCAAAATAAAGGCTATATTGAACTCTTATTTTCACTTTTAGTTACCAGCGGGGTAACCTCATCCCCACTTATGAATTAACATACTCAAACTACTCAAAGTGCTTTAAGGTAACATTTATAATCTTAACACAATAAAATTTTATGAAGACAACTTAAAATTAAATAAAACCATAAAAAGTGGCAGCAAAATCCAAAAGGTTTAACTTCATTAACTCACTCACTCACTCACTCTCTCACTCTTTTAATGACCAGTCAAACAATCAATGAAATCTTAATACTGCAGGCAATTAAAACAATGAAATAAAACCAAAAAAATATTAAAAATAAAAATAAAACTTCTCTTGAGAAAAAAAGAGTACCGATACTCTTTTGTTTTACAAAAGAAACAAAATATGACGTCATTGTTAAATTAAAGCATCCAAAAAAAAGAGAAAAATTTTAAAATATGAAGGGGAAATTTTATAAGAAAAAAACTTAACGAAACAAAACCAAAAAAAGGCTCTTAAATTTCATTAAAAAAAAAATACAAAAAACTCTTAAACAAGAGATTTTTTTCTTCGACCAGCTCTTAAGATTTAAGGCCAACGAAAACAGGTTTCATCTTTAAGTTTAAGTTTATAATGCGAATATTTATTCTGGCTAAGACATGCGTAGATGCTCTAAATTGTGAAATACTCGTATTTTTATAATATTTTTGTTTGTTTGTTTGTTTGTTGGTACCTACATTCTCTAATGACTAAGGAGTGGGTAAGGTCAGTAATTAAGTGCAGGCTATAACCAAACAACTACTCATACTTACTTACTAAACTATAATATTTTTTTATAACTCAAGTCTTAAGATTACATCAAGTTGTTTGGTTTGAAAATACAACAAAGGCAGCAAGTCGGGGGGGTGGGAAGTGTAAAGAAATAGAAATTAAAATTGATGAGATGTTGCTTTTATGCAATGTTGCATACGAGCATATAACATACATATTATATTGGGTGCCACACTTACACACTTACACTTACCTGTATAATTACTGTTTTTATATAAACATGCATACATACATACATTACCACATACATACAAGCATTATAATGATTTAGAATTTGCAATAAAATAGACGAGTATTTTAGCAATTAAAAATGAAATTAATGCAGAGAAAATGACACAATAGTAATTTATGTTTATTGAAAATTTCAAAGAATAAACTTTAATTGAATGCAGACTTTTGAGGTCTCTCGTAGAGTATAGAACTATAAAATATTTTTAGTTGATATAAAAAAAATTTTAGTCAATGAATCGGTTTTACACACTCACCTCCCTTACAATTTCGAATCAATAATTTAGTTAATCAAACACAGATTTTATTAATTAACCACAGATCGGGAGTTTATACTTAAAGAAGGAGATTTACCAAGGTATTATTTTGGATATTATTTAACATTATTGTTAAATAATTCTCTAGAAGCTCCCATCCATAAAAACTCTGAAATAATATCACACTGTGTAATTTTTTAAGTCATGGCAAAATAACCATATACGGACACCACTACGTGATAAAAGACCAAAAAAAAAAGACCCCTGTCTCCCAGTTTTGCCCAAAGTCCTCCAGGTTTTTTTTATGGGCCCTCAAAGATGTGGGGCCTCGATGTCATTTTTGCAAAAAAATAATCATTTACTCAAGCTCATATTTTGCAAACCGTTTGAAATTTTGATATACTCTCTAAGGCAAAGTTGTAGCTCTTGTCATAAAGAACAAAAATTGTTCACATATAAAATCAAAAAAACTTCATCTTCAAGGTCAAAATCGCAAAAAACTTTAAAAAATTAAATTTTTTTTTACCTTTTTTCCCCTGTTCAGGTCCATAGGTAGCAAACCGTAAAAAATTCAAGGAAACAATCAACTTCAAAAATGAACCGAAGATCTCAATAAACAACTTTCTAGAACATATGAACTTCCTAGGAATGATTCTTAACATCGTTTAGGTAGAGCGTTTAGGTAGCCACAAAAGTGAAAAATTTTATATGTTAACAATTTTTGTTCTTTATGACAAGAGCTAGAACTTTTTAAAATTTCAAACGGTTTGCAAAATATGAGCTTGAGTAAATGATTATTTTTTTGCAAAAATGACATCGAGGCCCCACATCATTGAGGGCCCATAAAAAAAACCTGGAGGACTTTGGGCAAAACTGGGAGACAGGGGTCTTTTTTTTTTTGGTCTTTTATCACATAGTGGTGTCCGTATATGGTTATTTTTTTCCGTGTTGCACTGTGTATTATTCGGGTTTTGAAGTTTTAGTAGCTTTTAGATTAAAAATTAATTAATTTTTTAATTGATTCCACTATAGGCTACTTTTTTCTGTAAATATATCTTATTTCTTAAAGAAAGTAGAGAAAAAGCAGTGAAATTACGCCGATTTTGTTTACCGATTAAAATGTACTGCATACTTTATGGCATATTTTACTTTTGAAAGTGGGATATTCTCAACACTGTTATGCAACAGATGGCGCTGTTTTAAAATAATCACAAAATATTATTTACTTACTGCCAAATAGCCAATTGAATAAAATTTGTATTTGATTTGTAGTTTTACTTTGTAAAATTACATTGTTATTAAAATATTTCAAACACCTTTTACAGAGCTTTACAATAATTTTTAGAATTTTTTATAAATTTAAGAATTTTATCCAGGAATGGTCATTCACACCAAATTTTAAGACTCTTACGTATTTACATTAATTAAAGGTAATACGTAAGAGTCTTAAAAATTGGTGCGGATTACTCTCAAAGCAAAATCGAACAAAATATTGTCAGGACGCACACCACATATGCGGGCAGAGTTATTTACTATATATAATTTTTCTTTGTTAATTAAATATATAATTGAATCAAACAAAATATTAATTGAATTTTTGTCTGAAAACTATTAAAACCTTTATTTGGTGGAGTAGAAAAATTTTCTATGCCCGCTATAAAAAACGATGAAGTCGAATTTTGTTTCAGACGTCAGCGAAATATGTATGTTAATAAATAGCAGTGGCATGCATTAGACTGAGAATCACTTACTTAAAGTGGACGCAAAGAAAGTAGGTTGAAATAAAACATTCCTCCAGGAATCACTTACACCCACCTTAAACATAATGATTGCGGTCCCGTCATCCTATACTGGTATGTAGTTGCTTATAACTGAGTAAAGAAGTGAGTTCAAAAGGAACCCAAAACTATAGTTTTATCATTGAACTCGATGCACTATGCTTCGATTCATGGACAAAATTAAAAAAAAAAATTCTCCAATTGTGATTAAATACTAATTTTTTAAAAGATAATAACTAATTTAAAAAAAATGATTTTTGAAAATTATTTTCGTAAAACAACTCTAAAACTCATTTTTTGTTAATCAATCTTTCATAAAATTCTCTGAGGTTAGCGCCCTCTAGTGGCGGTAAAATTCACCAGAAAAAAATATTTTTGCTAACATTTATTTGAGACTAGCTGTGCCCACACACACACACGTTGTGTGCGTCCTGACAATATTTTGTTCGATTTTGTTTTGAAAGTAATCCACATCAAATTTTACCTTTATAGGGCTTCACGTTTACGTTTTTTTTCTTTAATGTAAAGGTACCCATCTCTAGATAAAATACTAAAATTTATATAAAATTATAAAATTCTAAAAATTATTGTAAAGCTCTGTAGAAGGTGTTTAAAATATCCAGCTTTCAAAAATAAAAGGCGCTGTAAAGTATGCAGTACCTTTAAAAAATACCGCTTTCAATTTCGCAATTTTTCCGAGGTATGCCTAAAAGTATGCAAATCGGTAAAATTGCAAAAAAGATATTTTTGCGGCAAAAAGTATCCTATATTTGAATCGAAATACTAAGGTGAGGTACCTTGAGGTACCTGACAAAATATTATTAAAATCCATGTAGTAGTTTTTACGTGATGCGAACACAGACAGACAGACAAAGATAGAGACAGATAGACAGGAAAAACGTTACTGTTTTATTATATGTATAGAGTTTTGAAGTAGACGACACTGTATGACTTTGTAGCTGCTTCTTAATAATTTATTCCCGTTGCAAATGATGATATAAATGATGAAATATGTCTTTGTAGTTTTTCAAAAATAACACATTGAAATAAATGAGCTATTCACGATAACAAAACTTAAGTGCTTAAGTCGATTTAAGCAGTTATTGCTTTTTCCCAAAGAAATATTTAAAACTAAAATTATCAATACCAATAACTGGCAGCTTTTAAATAATCTTATCATTTGGTTATTTCAAAATTAGTTGCCTTCGCCTTTCGCAATTGCTTTAGAAGGTTTTTACTTTTTACTTTAAATAAGAAGCGATTAGGGCAACCTTAGATCAACTTAGAAACAACATGCAACTTTCTACAGATTATTAATTTTAATTATGGCAAATAAAATTTATGCCACTAAACCGCTAACAGTGAATGATCAAACAATGTCAACAAATGTTTCAATCCTGATGGCTGCTGTATAGGCTAAATTGACTGACAGATACAATGAACTAATTGAAATTATCAGCAACCACCATTATTTTATAATAAAACACATCAACCCAGATGAGTGACAATATAACTCACCTGGGTTGATGTAAAAAAAAAAAATAATGCTATTGTCGTTGGCTAAATAGCGTTCCTTCAAAATCTTTTATTGTATAAAGCTGTACCTGTTCATTGTGATAAGAAGCGCACGGTAAGTAGAATAAAAATTAGAAGCAGCAACGCATTTTAACAATTCACGAAGTACTTATATTGACAACGACAAACACGAAATATCTTTGGTTTTGTTGTAAATAAATTCCTCACACACAAATACACACACACAAAGTTGTTGATGTGGACTTCCCCCTCTACCACTACCACTGCCTAATACTTTAGCAATCGTTCCCTTAATGAAAAACAAAAAATTTTTGAACTGTAACAAAATTTAACCTCATTGACCGAACGCATACGTTAAACATCGAATGTGAATTAGTGAGTAACGATGTTCAACTGACAATGAGTTTTAAGGTAATGCTGTGTATTTTTTGTTTCTGTAAAACAACTATTATTTAGTAGCAAATGCAGCAAAATGCTGCACAAACAGCAGGCACAAAACAAAAAAGAAGTTCATTATTCTTGCCTGCAGTTTGGTAGTTGTAAGGAAGGTGGTCTTAAAATTTGAACACATTTCGACTGCAACAACTTGGCATTAAAGTAGCCAGCAAGTAGTTTTAGCCGGGCCGGCCAAGATAATAGTAGTAGTTGTAACAGTTGTTTTGTTGTTGTTGTAGTTATTTGGTATGGCATCTGAACTAGAGAAACCTAAAATTGTACAAACGAATAACGACAGAAATGCATGCATAATTTCTAAACATAATTTAATTTATAGATGAATTGAAAGCAAAAAATTACACACAACAAGCTTTTAAGAAGAGATATTTGAAGATATACACTGTTGCCTGCAGTTCCCCAAAATGTTAAAATTTTTCCAAAAATATTTACAACTTCAAATATATCAAACCATTAATATTTAATACTAGAATTTGTTGTTTGAACATTGTTATAGGTTGTAAAGGTTTCTGAAGTTCTATAAAGAAATCAACAAACTTTGTTTTTAGGTTACAACCTGTTACAATCACGTTTCTGTAACTAAAGTTAAAATTTAGTTAAATGGTTATGTTATTGTCTTCCTATTTTCAACATTATCAACTTGAAACTAAAACATATCAGACAGATTGCCTTCCTTTTTTTTAATTTTAATGACTATCACTAACGCATTAATCCAGCTTAAGGTACTTTCATTATATTTCAAAGAACTTCCTGGACTTCGTGCCAAGAGCATATTGGCTCACGAGTATCTTTACACCGTATCCCTTTCACCTCTTGAGGGATATTCACCTTCATCTCTTT